>CAXAKX010001340.1:0-17768 GCA_963969525.1 Ontholestes murinus | reverse complement strand
GTGATATGCCATATGACGATCTTCTTCAATAAGTTTTCACACAACATCGTTTCATCGCCAAAAGTTGAATTTAACTTTGATTGATTGATGTACTGTTCTTGAATTGGAGCACATCGAATGTACGTTTTTTATAATGTATTTTATGTATTTTTTTAAGAAAGAAGACCAAAGATATAAATAAATAAATACATAATAAATAAATAAAAGTCATAATAAATCATAGCTCGAAAATTTTCACGAGTTAATTCCATCTTTTGGCCAAGATGAAATTTTCAACTTACTGTAAACAACACAAATATTGCACGCACGTAAAAATGTTCTGAGTACGTATGACATCCAAAAATGTCAAACTTTACAATGGATATGTCAGATTTCACCTGGCAATATCAGAGTTCCCCGTTCTAAAGTTAATTTCACATCTTCTCTTGTTAGTAAGCATTTAAACAGAACAGCAGTATGAATATAGTTTGTCTTTTATATTACAACTTAGGTATGAACTTAAAGTAATTAATTACTGACCTCATGAGTCCTATAAATAAACTGCCCTAAGGAATTGCATCGATCTAATGAAGTGATTAGTATACCTAAGATATCTGAAAAAAAAAACATTTGTATCAAAAGTGGTTAGAGCGCCGACTGAGGGGGGGTCCTCGGTTCGAATCCGAGCTCGGGCATGGATGTGATCGTTCCATCATTTTCAAATATATAATTTGATAAATACTAAAAATCGGTCGTGTCTGATTAGCCAAGTAGCTTAAGACAATTCCCTCTATCATTCACCATCCCAACCCGCAATTCCATCCAACACCCTTCCTTAAAAAAAAAAAAATTGTACCCAAAATCACTTCCAAATATGGTGTAAATTGATGAAGATTTGCAATTATCTGAAAATTTTACTTTCCGGTTGAAAACCTTATCACTTTAATCGAATTACTCAATCCAATGAATAATATTGATTTGAAATATAATAATTGAAATATTTAAAAGAAATTGGATACAAACACAAAAAATATTAATTAAAAAAAGAAACGCGAAATATTTTGTGCCAAATCCTGACGTATATGTTGATTATTATATATCATGTGATTGAATAGATATTAATTACAAGTTGTTCTTATTACTATAAATATATGTTCTTATTACTATAAATATATGTATAGGTTACATTTCAAAATTAACTTCTACATTGATGAAATTCAGTTGGTCCTTAATATCTTCTAAAGTACCAACTGAATTTAATCAATGTAGAAGTTAATTTTGAAATTTAACAATATTGTAAAATGCTTCTTTCAAGATATATGTACAAATTCTTTTTTTGAATACTTATAGAGTTTATATTTACTTCATCACTTTTTGTTTTTCTAAATACGTATACAATGAGTACTTTTTTTCATTTCTATGATTGTCATAGATAATTCTCACATGCAAATGTTATATTTTTATTAAAGGAACAAGTGAAATTCAACTCCGATTTATGTATACAGTGCTTGCAGGAGATTATATTATATTTGACGCCAAAATTAAAGCCAGTTTAAGTTATATTAAGGAAAAATTAATAAATCAGATATGTGTGTAAATTTGAAACTATTTCCGACATAGCATTTCTTGTACATCAGAAATTCTCCATCAGTGGAAGTTGTTTTTAATAAAACTATTAAGGTATACCATTTTACCTTAATAGTTTTATTGTCAAATATTTGTTTTAATATTATTTTATTTAAATTGACAGGTAAACTCAAAAATTGAAAATAAAAACTGCATACATGAGGTAATCTCCAATACCTCAACGTCCAAAAATTCGTTAACACAATTATGAGTTCTTTAGGGTACCCCAAATGTAATTGATATTGATGATTAGAGTTTATTGATTTTAACACGTAGAGTACAATTGGTAAGGAATGAATTTAAATATGTTAGAAATAAACTTTGATTCCAATTTATTTCAATTTATGAAGCAATATTGAATGGTTTATACTACCAAATGTTTTAAAAAAGTCAATAGAAATAATATATACGTAATAGTGTGTGTCTGTTGTATATTATAAGAACTGCTTGACTAGAACAATTTACAAAACTTACAAATGGTTATTGCAAAATTGAATACAGAAGATCATTAAGCTATACAGTTTTGTACAATTAAACACTTTAATATTGAAATTGGGTAAATTAAAGCACTTTTTATGTTCCATAATTTTATTTGTGTAGTTTACACTTTGAGAATGATCGTAAAAGATCGAAACAAGTGTCAGGAAACTGAAAATAAAATTATGGAACATAACAAGTGCTTTAATTTACCCAATTTGAAACTTTCGTTCCATCAAGAATGTGGCGCAAGATGTATTGAATATACTTGAATATTGCATTTAATGTTCTTCAGGGAAGTATTCTGGTAACTAAAATTATTTCTAAATGATATATTCAGTTTGGTATTAGGAAAATCGCTTGCAAAAATTCATATTCTGATAGTATCAACTTAGTTATATATCGAAACAAAAATACGTATGGTTTAAAAATCTGAAACAAACCCGTAATAAGCTGATGCTGAATAAAAATATTTTTTTTTGAAATAACTTGATTCGTATACTCCAACTTTGAATATAATATTAGATTGAAGAATGTAGAAAAAGTATTTTTTGTTCAAAACCATGCGCCTAAATTTATTTGATTTTTAAGAGCAACACAATCATATACAAATTATTTTTATTCTTTTGAATTATTACTATTTTGTAATTTATACATGCACGAGTATAAAAAACAATTTCAATTTAACACAAACATAATTAAATAACAAAAATAAACCACTAATTTTATCTGGATAAATGATCAACAAATACATAAGATATTTTCTATTCTTAAATTAAACTCTGCAGATACAAATTTTATGCTTACTTTAATTTAATAATAGAAAAAAGTCTTGTGTATTTGTTGATCAATTATCCAGATAAAATTAGTAGTTTATTTTTGTTATATAATAATATTTGTGTTAAATTGAAATTAAATTTTTATACTTAATTTCAATAAAATTTAGTTTTAGAGGTTTCTAGGTTTTAAAGAATTAGTAAAATTATTACACAAAATTTGCAATTGTATATCTAAGCTATATTTACAAGTAATAACTTGTAGCACCGATGTAAATGAAGAAAAAAAGGTTGTGGTTACCATATTTTTCCACTTTAAAACGCAAGGTTAAATTCTTCAATTATTGTTGAATAAAAATACAATTCATTCATTTTTACCGAGGCATTTAATCAAGTAGCAAATACCGTTACCGCAAATTGTTTTCTCGCAAAAAATTGACATTATTTCCTATTACAGTATCAACCTCCAAGCAGTTAATGTACCCAACCTATTTTCTCATTCTTCGCATATTTTAAGGTTGTAAACTATAATTAGCCATAATTGTTCAATATTATATAAAACTGTAAAATCGCAATAATATTCAAAATAGTTATATCTAATTAATAATGAGTGGTTGATTAGATATAATATGGATCGGTGAACCAGTTCATTAAAATAGTTATATTCTATTTTATATAATACATTATAAATTACTTTAATGACAAAATAAGTATTAAAAAATGGTGGATATTAAACTGTGGTCTCTTGCATCAAAAAATCTAATAATCTAATCAAAAATTAAAAAAAAAATATTAGATTATATCAAATACTATTTTATTACTTTTCAAATAGACATAAACGTAGTAAATCATACAATACATATCTTTGAAAGCTATTTTGTTAGAATTTTACCAATCTTACAAATGGACATTTTCATGGTTACCACTTATGTTGAAAAAAAAACAGTCAAGAAGAACTATAATTATTCATAACACTAGAAATGATTATATATAAGACATTTGTTATAAATAAATAATAAAATTTAGGTAAATCAGAAAATCTAAAATTATAGAATGCAAAACATTGACCAGATTTACTTTGAAATGTTTATATAATAATAACATATACCTATATTATTCATATATAGTATAATATATCATATTAATAGCCAAACAACAAGTGCTGTTTTCAATTAATAATTATAAGCAGCTTTCGATAGACTTCCTTCTATTTTGATTGTTTACTGCAATTTATAACCTATTTTTGTATATTTGGTTAATTATGACAAAACAAAACGAAATCAATTTTTAATAATAAATATCAACTACTTTGCTAAAATTTTTATACATTACTTTTGCATAGGTTTTGAATTAATAATTTAAAATAATTTTTCTGTATTAAGTTAAATTATTTAAGTATTCAAACTTCAGTTAACAAAAAGTAATGTTAAAATATGAAAGAAATAGTAAATCAGAAGAAAGAATGATGTGTGTACCCACTTTTACCCAATTTAATATGTGAATTTTTTAACATAATTTATCGAATTGCAATATTCTAAAATAATATTATACTACTAATATAATTTTATCCATACAATTTATACCTATAAAAGTAATTTAGAAAACTCTAAAATAAATAAATAAATACATAAAATAATTAATATGAATTATATAAATTAACTATCTCTTCTTACACTTCTTTCTTCTTGTAGTATATGATATTTCAATATACATTCGTGTAGTTCAATGTACCAAGAGCAGAAGATTTCATAAATTATGTGTCACGGTCGTAAGAATCTTTTCGTGGGGATTCAGTATTACTTAAAGAGAACAAATATTTACACAAGTTAGTTGGGAAAATATTTGCTGCCGTAAATAATATCTGTAATAATATTATTATTATGACAGCACCATGTCGTTGAAAAAAAGAAACGAGGGTAAATACTGTCTTCGTTTTCAGTGAAATTGATTAATGGACTACAATTATAATTAACATTTACCAATTTGTCATCGTTAAAGTAATGCCCCGAAAATTGTATAAGCTGCTACAAGTCCATGTGGACTTATCAGTTGCGTTTTTACTATTATGAGAATTTGTTTTTATTATATGCATATATAATATTAAATATAGTCTGTTCATTGGATCTTCCGTCGTACGTCACAAACTATCGCTTCGAGAAACTACGCAAAAACATTCCGTCTGATAAAGTAAACCAAATGCGTTAGAAAAAGAACGCACTCTAAAACTTTCGTTGTTTTTTGAAGCAATAGTTTGTGACGTACGACGGAAGATCCAACGGACAGACTATAGTTAACAAAAGATTGTTACGTCACTACATGTCAGAACTTTAATATTAATAGTAGACGCTGAATAAATATATAATTAAAATTATAGTAGTTTAAAACATAGTAAGTGTTCAGTGTTTATATA
This sequence comes from Ontholestes murinus, assembly GCA_963969525.1. NCBI lineage: Eukaryota > Metazoa > Arthropoda > Insecta > Coleoptera > Staphylinidae > Ontholestes > Ontholestes murinus. Next base: position 12,500 of record CAXAKX010001340.1, on the reverse strand, counting down.
ACTTACGCAACCATCATTATGATTGATGATAGAGATACATTTTACCATTTCATATTTTATACTTAATAAGAGGAAGAACTAGATCTATAGAGTGTTAATAATATTTTTTTGAACTTTGAACACTAATTCCGGCTTAACTATAAACTTTTGATTATCATATTTTGATACCAGGAAAATGTGGTCGAGACATTTCCCCACATTAACGGAATTAACCATATATGCTTTCAAAATGTTGATGCCCTTCAATTTAAAATTAAGACTTTTATGTAAAATGTAAATATATGAAATAGGTTTAAGAAATAATAACACTTTGCTAGTATCACGAATTTTTACACTTTTTATTGTGACTAGTTTCGTCCTATTCGGACATTATCAAACGAATACAATGAATGTCCGAATAGGACGAAACTAGTCACAATAAAAAGTGTAAAAATTCGTGATACTAGCAAAGTGTTATTATTTCTTAAACCTATTTCGTAATCAAGATGTATCACAAAGTCATGGCTTCAACAATCAATCATGTAAATATATGTTTATGATATTCTTGTATTAGTAGAGACTTGCCTTGATAATGCGTAAGCAATACTGAATTCAGTTTATAGACATTTTACATCTATAAAGAGATATGTTTTGAATAGCTCAAAAACTATAGGGGTGGGTTATAAAGAAAAACAAAAGGGAAACAGCTGAATTGAAAGTAGTGTTAATACTAAATAGTTTCTAGTCAAAATTATGGATACATTTATTACAGGATCGGCATCGAATATCCTTTTTTATAAGTCACGCGCTAAAGAGCTCGATAATATTTGCAGAACTACTGAAAAGTGTGAGCTCATTTTTTGTAGTAATTATCGTACTAGTAACATATAAAAATTAAATAACACTTTTAACCTTTATATCAAGAATTAGTTCAAGAAGTAGTAACATATATTTATTAACAAATTTTGTACACATTTACATAAAATGATAAATAATGAATGAGGTGATGATGTATTAATTTGTCAAAAGGCTATCGACCATAGGTCTTTCTGCCTTGTTTTGTCCAGTCAGTCCCGAATCGTTGAAATGAAATCAAATATTGTTGAATTAGGATTTTTGAATTTAAGGTTTATACTAAGGTTTCTAGGAAGACAACATATGGAAGTTGAGAGGAATTTTGGATAATTTTTCTGATAGGAATCGAAGGAGTTCTATGATAGGGGTAAATAAAGTAGTATCATAGAGGAGCTGATTAGAGGGATTGTGTAAAGGATTAAGAGGATGACGAAGTTTTGTTAGAGTACGAAGGGAAGCTCGCTCGCTAACTTCAATATTACGGGAGGTTGGATTGCTGGGATTGGGATAGAGGGCACAACCATAGTCAATTAGTGGGCGGCAGATCATCTTTACTATGTTTTTTTAAAGTAATTTTTCGATCTATGGTTATGCCTATAGAAATTATAATTTACCAAATACTGCTAACTAGCTAGCTACTAATTATCAATAAAAATAGTTGACTTTCTTTGGAAAATGCATTGAGTTTTCATCTTTGAATACGGATTGTACCCATAGCTATTTATCGGAGTGGATTGTCCTAATAGTTAACGGGTTCAAAAATTGCTGTTTCCGATAGTAGGATTATTAGCAATTATTAGGAATCGTCAATAGTTTGAAGTAACATCTCTTCCTCGTGAATTTATAAGATTCCATTGTTAATATCTAATTGAAAATTAGAAGATTAATTAAACACTTGGATTTGTTCACTATTGGAGATATGTACAAAATTTTACAAATTTACTGATATATGAGTATATACAGGTTATAATATATCTTATTGGACGTCATTGGTATTCATGACCTTCATTCTGAGTATAAAATTATCTCCTATGTCAGCTATTATAAGTCGGCGTTAATACAATAAATTGCTTATGGTAATTGTAGACTGAATTCTACTAATAATAGTAGCAGATTTTTCTTTTGCAGGTGAAAATGTCCATATTGTTTTTCGAACGTTTTGTAAATTCGATAAAACGTCATGTTAAATAACAGTCCTAGGAGTTGGTACGAATTTCTATTATATATCCATTCATAAAATAACTTCGGAATAGTGTCATAAATATGTTTTTTTTTAAATTTCTTTCTGGGTACTTTTTGTTTACCAGAGACACTGGTAATACTTTTTTCAGGATACCTGAGAAGAAATGGGTATCCTTCATTTTTTAAACTCGATCTTGACTTAAAATTTTGGCGATTTTGATCTCAAGCGCACTAACCCTTTGCGACAATCAGTTTAATTTGTTGAGGTAAATTGTTTTATATTGATTGTTTATACTGAATTGAAAAATTCACTATGTCTTAACAACAAATAATTATTTTTCAATTCAGTATAAGTAGTAGTAACGGTCGTAATCATTCTCTTTGATGATTGTTCATGTTATCTTATACTGCTGTTGAAATTTCTGACAGTTTGTCCAATATATATGCCTCTGCAGTCATGGCAGGTTAATTGGTAAATTCCATATTTGGACATCGGATCTCATTTGCTTCATTTGTTTTTCAATATTAGCTGACCTATATTCGTTTTTTTCTTAAATAGATATCATTTTTGCATTTTTTTAACTGTTTGCTGATTTTATTACTTGTTCCTCCTGTCTAACTGACAGTGCAGTGATGAAACTCTTCTTTTGACACTTAATTTCTTTATTTTTGTTTTGATGACGATGATTTATTTCAACTTTTTCTTTACAATTTTTTGACCAAATTAACTGAATAATCATTATTTATTGTTATAGATTTAATTGTTGATTATTCATTCTCGTAATCCTCACTGTTTGGTGGAATATTGATAGGGCGGTGTATATATGACTCTAAGGCCGCAAATTTTACTGGTGTGAATTAATGAGAGTCGTTGGAAATGATTATGTCTGTGATAGTAGGTTCTCTATATACTTTGCATAAGTTTATTAGATTTAGGAATGATAGTTATATCTAAAATGTTCAATTGCTTTTCTCTATTTTTATTGTGAATTGAATATTGCTATTGATGTTGTTGATTTAACCGATTTTGTGCCAGACCATATACAAAACACGTCATCGGCATATCTACACCAATAGTGGACGTTAGAATAAAATATTGCTTTCTTTGAAATGTGCTATATATAATTATGCGGATTGTAACTGGGAAAACATGATAGACCTTTCTTTTGGAGGAAAAATTGGTTGCCGAACATGAAATAATTTTGGTTCAGACAAATATATAACAGATAGTATTTTCTCATCATTTTGTATACCGGAATCTCTTAACCTTTGTTGTAGAATCGTTTATACCTCGTCTACTGGTATTGATGGAAAAAGATTTTCGACGTCGAAAGATACTAAGATGATATAATGTGTATTAAAATAGGTAAAATAGGTTAGCACAGAATTTCATTGTGGGAGCGTCATTGTAAGCGGCTACTGAGTGGATAGGGTTTGCGTAATTTTGCTGAATCACATAAGATTGGAGCTGTCGAATTCATAATCTTATAACGAAAAATCTTATTTGGATTAATTGCAAAGAGTTCTTAAATGCCTGGGTTACTTGTTTTTCAAATTGGCTGGTCGGGTCTGTTGTCGGTTTGATAAAGGTGGTATTATTTAGATATTAATGCACTTTGAAGACATATTCTTCTTTTCTCATTTTTCTGATTATGTTTCTTTTGCCCGTTTTGGAAATAATTAAATAATTGGATTCACATTTGGTTTTAATTGATTTAATGGAATTCCATTATTTCTGTTTTGGTCTCCGATAGAATTAAGTCACTTGGAATATGTTTCTTTGATTAGGTTAGTAAAACTATTTTTTTTCTATTTAGCATTCTGGTTTTGTTCAATGTAATGCAAATTTTAAGTCGATATTTAGAAATTCATATTCTTAATTGTGGTTTTATGTATAGAAAAATTCAATTTTTTCTCGGTGAGTTTATCTTGTTGAATTCAATATCAAGCAGGTTTTTTGCCCTCAAAAATAATTGATGATGGTTTGGTGGTAGCTACTTTTTGGTTTTGTTTAAGTTTATTGAGTTTCTTCTTTTATGTGTAATATTCATGTATCATGTTAATTATTTCATTTGTTTGAAACATGAAATAATCGAATGTGATATTGTCGCAACGTTTTAATAATTCTATGTAAATAAATTTCAGGTGTTGCCCTATTATTTGCAGTTCTCTAGTTTAAGCCAAAAAGGTTTTGCTTTCCTGACCAATTTTCTTCCTTCTAATGCTTTATTTGCAGTGGCATTCTTTATGTATTTTGGAGTTAGTGGGTTTTGATACAATCTGAGTTGAAAAACTAATTATTGCGACACCGTTTCTTCTTATACATTTTTTAAATAAAATAAATACTTCCAATCTACACTTCTTATAGAACCCATGTTCAATAAGTTTTTGAATATATTCAAGTTCATAGGGGAGCATTTGTAAATAAAAGACCTGTTTAGTTTATCAGTTTATCAACATATGTTTTGACAGTTGCTTATCATTTTCTAAGATGTACTATGATTTTTTTTATCTTCAATAATTTGAAAATGACCAGTAATTTTCGAAACATATGTCAGGAAACTGATAAAGTAATTATGAAACCAAACCAGTCTCTTATTTACAAATCCACCTCTGTAATGTGCAATGTATATGTTTCATCAAGAATGTAGCAGCGGAAGTATTAATTTTATATTCAAATTCTGTTTAACTATACTTTACTTCCAGATGGTTGACTAAATGATGATAGTCTATTTTACTTTAGAATATCTTCTGTAAAACATTCGTTGCACACTTACCAATTGATAGAGTCTCTTCCTACATTTCAATTTACTCATGCAGCAGCTTTAAATTGCCTTAAAATGTCAGGAATTTTGGCTATCTAAATGAGGCAGTTGAATTTTATTTCGGTGGATAGTACAATCACCTATTCGTTTAATTGTATTATTCCAACCATTAAATTTCTTTTAATTTTTATTTTCGATTTCCCCATACATTTTCTGCTTTAGTAACTCGGAGTTTTCTAAACACTTTTCCTTAAAAATTTCTAGAATTGTTCTGCATGTCATGGTTGATTCTGTCGAATTTCTTTGAATAAATTCTAGTTTTTAAGATATTTAGAATTTTTTTTGAGAATTTTCAACAATTTCATGCAGTATATAATGAAATTTTTTGGTAATATACTATTAAAATGTCTGTATTTTTTAGCAATTTCTCTTTTACAGAATAAATGTTCCATGATTTTTTCTGTACTTTCCAGAACTTTTCTTTTAATTCTTATTTTATTTTGTTGAAATTTAAAAACAGTTTTTCGTTTAAATTTAAATTTTTTTGAGCAATTTATACTTTTTTAAAGTAATTTTTCTTCTAAATAAGGTCAATTTTCTTGGGGTGAATTTTTCAGCAATTTCTTCATTTCTTGTTTTATTTTGTTGGAAATTCGCATCGATTGCAGTAAAGTTTTTGTAGTAATACACTATTTTGTCATTCGTATCTAAATATCGTTCTTCCTGCTGAACTTTTAAGTCTGTTACTCAAATCCTTGAACGCAAATCTATTTTTATTGCAAATGTTCCACCTTACACTCCACTATAATATAAAAATGTACGCAATTTCAAATGATAAAGGTGTTTCTTTAAACCTTATATATTCGCAACGTACAAGTAAATAGAGCAAGTAATATTTTGTGCAACTTACGTTTTGAATTTACTTCACGCCAGACGAATATATTCTTCAAAAAATTGATGTCTTTACAGCAGCCGATTATATATAAATATAAATATTGACTAGGATAAAATAAATCAAAGTGATTGTGTAAAACATTGTCTTTATAATTATAGTAATATATTTTGGTATATCAATGAAGCATCTAAAATCATCAAATTTCTTCATATAGTTTAATAATGAATTGTTAAATTTAACCAAAACGAAGAAAATTGCTCATATGAAATTTAAAATCAATCCAGATCTCACGTAGGAATTTGAGGAAACATTGAAATAATTTATTGCGCAATAATTATGTAGACAATATTGAAAGTAAAACTAACAATATTACTAAATATTTTTTTTGAACACCTCAATATTTGTCATAGGATAACTGGTTATCTCAGGAAAATGTTTTTAGGGGAAGTGATATGGCACTCATTAGCTTATAGTGTGGATTTGTTTGCATCACATTTTCCAAGAGCTTATAACAAGCAATATAATATATTACCTAATTTTGACCTCAGTGCTTCTACAAATCTATGCAAAATGAATGTTAAATTTGTTATCGTCGTTACCATAGTCCTGTAATGCTGGTCATGACGATATCACACACAAATGTGTAATGATTGAGTATACCTTTAAATCTATTTTTTGCAATTTCTTTGTTGATTATAATGTCTCTAGTATTCTAGAAAGGAAACTATATGTGACCAATATTTAGAAGAGGTTGTGCAGCAAATATTAAAAACCATCGTCATTCATTCAATCAGCTATCCTTAAAATGTCTTTTTATTAATTTTCATTATTAATAACTGCACTACAAATTTTAATATTTAATTTGCATATTAAAATGTTAGGTTTTCTGATATCGTAGCAATTGATATGGTCATGTTGGCACATTATTATTATTGACTACTACGGGTTTTTAAAAGGTAAATCAATAGTAATCATTTAATGCTTTACCAAACATGTTTTGCAGATTTTTTGGTGACTGGGTCATGGATTCTGACATACTTTTTCAAAGCTATTGACCGAGTGCTGTATAGAATAGATCGAAAAACCGCGAGAGAAGTCCATTCAGAGCGGGCTAGTATATAAATGGCTTAGAACGTATCACACAGATCCACAATCTAGGATTAATCCCCTATTTCGAAAAATCATTTTTTTCCTAATTTTCTAATGTCTCGGATATAATTATATTTCTGCAGGTAGGTATATTTATTCATCGATTTTTATTTAAACAACGTTTAAATTATATACACAACACATGTATAATACAAAAGTGTGCAATATATAACGTATTAAGGTCAAAATAAAATGTCAAAGGCCAATGGGATAATTACATAACACCTATATCTATAATTAGTGAATATGAAATTTGAAAGCGTCTTATCATAATTGATATTTTATATAATTACCTGTTTCTTACACCGCGAATAACTATAATTAACCAATTTTTATTATCGGCCGAGGTGTAGTAAGGAATGACGCATTTATTTTTAGAAGGCGTAGGGATATAAAAAGTTGTATATATTAAAAATTATAGCATGTAATGAGCAGAGAATATCGCGCGTAGCCGACCCGCCGGATTGACTTAGCCGAAACAAAGAATTCCGAGGTCGTGGAGGCGAGACGCCCGACTCGCAGTCCTCGATTTAGTTACGGCCCTTCGCTGGTTGGCCGCCACAACCCAATAACCAAAGGCTTGTAACCCGTAATGTGTAATTTAATACGAGAACATGCGTATAATGTCAACACCCTGGACCGCAATTATTACCCCTTTAACACCTTATTATCCACGCACCCGGAGAGGCAATTGTCCGTGCTGGGCAGGCGGCGCGAACAATTGTTACGAATCATTCCGTATCGATTATGTCTCACTGCGATCGCACAACTAATTAACTTTACTTTCGGGTATGTAGCTATAACAGTTATGGAGTTGAGAAGTGAAGTTTTCATATTCATCGAGAGGAATTGATTGAATTGCCCACACCGCGGATTCCAGAAATATTACGCAACAGTCTAATTGACTAAATTAGATATACAATTGACCCTATTATACAAATTTATGACAGAAACAACCAGACTAATAATGAAATATTTTACCCTTTCGTATAATACAAACGTATATAACGCATTCCGATTAACCATTACATCAAAACAAAGGGAGCACGTGAGGCTGATTTGTAGATAGTTGGAATATTCGAAAAGGGACCAACAATAAGCAATGCACTTATAATATAAATAATGCATGTGTTGGCGGAATTGCAAGCATCTAGCAGGTATTTTGTTAACCTACCTGCTCCTAAAGGTGGACTTTTTTGTATGGCGTCTGTATTTCAAATCTCGGCCTATATAACATAATCCTAATTCCTAGTTTATATTTAAGAACGTAAACCCGTATCATATTTTATCATAATTTAAAAATTAATTAATTTATCAAACAGTTTTGTTATTAAAACATTGTATATTCGAATCGTTTCACAAGATTTTCTTAATTGCGTCAACTACCAACAATTACAAGGAACTCTTAACAGTGACAACAGCAACGCACCGTTTTCGGCACCGGTTTCGATCTATTTTAGATCTTATTAGCATAGTATCGTTATTATTGTTATAAATTTTGTAATAGATATTGCTTATAGTTATTGACATTTATGCAATCGCTAAGGAAAGTCTAGTGCAACGCTATAGATACTAGATGTTGCCATAAAGGTTTCTCCATATGTTGAAGAACTTTAAACTTCCTTTAGAAACCTCAATCAAGGGCTTAGAGCAACCACCATCAACTTTAACAACTTGTATTCAATAAAATATATAAGAAGTACTTACTTTAATTTTACCGCTAGTTTCTAAATGAATATGAGGGTTTTAACGTTTACTTAAAATCGTAATTAAAACATGAAATAAAAGAGCAACTCAAACCGTTCTGTTTGTTGGGAAGCGCATGCGCGAGAAATTCCCTTTGCCGATTTCTTGTGTGTGCACTAAAGGTTGAGTTTTCTCAAATTGTTTTATGAAATCCAAAAAATTGGCGGGCGGAATTCGAAACATTCATCACCACACCATTATCAATAACTGAAATTGAGCGGTATAAACTCTAACAGTTACAGAATAATTAAATTTTAATGTATGTTCTGCTTGATACGCTACTGGTTCATTGGCAGAATTAGAGAAGGTAACGCCAGCATTGTTTACCATCACATCAAATCCCTGTGTTGTTACCTTGATGTAATTGAAGCCTAGCTTCTTCAGCGATTCAACTGCACTATGTTACCGGTTGCATTCCTCAAAGTTACGTAAATAATTCCTTTAAATTTCTCGCACAGCCTCTTAACAGTAACTCATGCTCTTGTTACTTCCAGTAATTATAGCAATCTTCTGCGGCATTGTCGAATAGAATAGAACTTTATAATCTTAATTGTAGCGCCGGTAGTGTGCTGATAATTGAAGGTTATATACTAAAGTAAGTAAACGGATGTTCGTAAAATAGTCATATGCCAATGCCTCTAAATATTTACTCAATTGTTGTGCTAGTAATATATTTTAATTTGAATTTTTTTAGAATCCCTTGTCTAAATGTTCTAGAAATCATCTGCTACTTTAACAGTTTATTGAATTCGTAAGTACATTGAAGTTCTGATTACATATTACATTATATCTAATTGATGCGTTTAATTTGAAAACAAGAGATACTATTGTAAGGTTAAAACTTGATGTAAAATTAAAAGATAAACAACCTCTGGCAAATATATATTCAAAAATTTAAAGAAATACACTTCAGTAAACAATTAAAACTTAAGAAGAAAGAAATAAGCAATTTAAAAACTAAATTATTAAAGTTTGTTTGATTAATCTAGTCTCAGGGCATTAAACAAAAAATAAATTATATATTATTAAGCTAACAACAATTAATGGAGAGATAAAACTCTCTGCCTTCAACTACGCTGATCATTAACATAAATGAGGAACACAAGTGACCCAAATATTGATCCTTGAGAAATCCCCTAGCTATTTGTTAAAGCGTTAAACATTCATACCGCTCTTTGTTGATGGCTTCTTTCAATTTGTCTAATTGGAATCGGTTCACTTACTTTTTTAATGACAATTGATGTGTCTCGTATTAAACTATATTTTGGTTAGATGATTGGGCTATGATTGTTAATTATAAATACAAGTGTAGACATCTATTGGTCGGTACCGAAATGAGTCTATAGGATTTATGTCTTGTAGAACTTTAAATTTTAAGTTGGGAAATAGTATTAAATAGAAAGCTTTTTATTTGTATATGCTAAATCCTTAAGAAAACCTACTAATAGGTAGTTAGGTCTTAAAGCATATATATATATATATATATATATATATATATATATATATATATATATATATATATATATATGTGTGTGTGTGTGTGTGTGTGTGTGTGTGTGTAACGTTTAATTTCAGTGACATAAAATTATGTATTATCGTATCCTATCAGAATATTTGTATCAATAATTTTATAGATCCTTTAAATGCATGCAATGATTGAATTTTATAAACTGTCGGAATATCATTGTACACCTTTGCAATGTTATATGAAAACCTTCGTTCAAAATAGGCAGTTCTATGATTAGGTGGCATTAGACCCGTCCTTTCCTATTAAGCCAATTTGTTATCATTTTGACTAAATAAGATAGCACAAGTCAAGCATTACTAAAATACAATCTTTGCCACAATCTCCAGCAATAATTACATTGTCCGTTACATCAAGTAATGCCGTCGCACAACTATTGCAAACCAGATTGGTGTTCGGACAGAATATTATATTTTACTAAATGCTCTCTAAACTGCGAATTAACAATCTTTTCTAGGATTTTAGAAATTGTGGGAAGGCCGAGAAAAACATGGGATAGCACTCTTGCAGAAATATTAGAAAGAAAAGGACTAACATGGAAGGACGCTACAAAATTAGCCAAAGACAGAACAACATGGAAGAAATTCATCAAAAGTTAAATTTAAATACTAAGTATACTAATTAGTCTAGAGTCTGCGACAGAAGTAGGATTTGATATCTTAGCAAATGGTAAAATTAAAGCCTGCTTCCAATGGGTCGGAAAGTAGTTTAGAAGTAAACAAGAATTAACAATTTGATATTATATTGTTTAATACTTTCTTTATTTCATTTGTTGCCAATTTCAATACAAACAATTTATTAAAATGACATGTTTTACTTCTATTCTAAAAATCAATTAATAGGTAGGGTATAGAATTTATAAAGTATTCATTAAATGGGCTTGGATCCTTAAGTGAATGCGGATTTGTATTTTCTTCGAAATATTTAATTATGTAAGCGTTTTCCACATTTGTTTTGTGGAAGTACAAAATTGAAAATCATATTAGGCTTTCTTTTCTTTTCTAATGGAGTTGGTTGTTAAATTTCTTAAAGATTTATAATAGTTAAAATGTTCTGGTTTCTTTGTTCTTTTGAACTTTTTAAGTGTATCGTCTCTTAGTTGCATCATTAATCTAATGTTTTCTGTGATCCAGGGAGTTTTAGGTTTTGTAAAGCCACATGTTCTATAAGGGGCATGTTTATTTAATAATTCGCTTAAGTGATTATTAAAAGCATATACTTTGTCATCGATGCTTTACATAATATAAATATTTTGGAATGATATGTTTTGAAGAACATTATGAAAATCATCATAGTTTATATCTTCAAATGGCCTATACGTATGACAACACATAGAGTTATATTTGACATTATTGACTAAGATTTCTCCAAATATTAGTTCAGGATCAGATGTATCAATGATTTTTGTGTCACTTTTTGTAATTAAATCAGTATTGCCGGTTATTAGCAAATTTAATAACGTTTCACTATTTAATGCGATTTTAGTTGGTATATGAATTATTGTGTAAGGTCAAATGAATCTAGAAAATATTTTAATGCTACTGTGCTTAAGTCGGTAAGAAACCGTAATGGAATCTATATAGATCCATATCGAATTACTAATTCTTTCTCATAGCTTGTGACATCTTGTAAAAAAGTCATGTAGGTTTACATTTCAAAATTGACATTGCAACATTTGTGTTTAATTATATTTTTCGTCAAATTTGTTGGTTATTTTTGATCCACTTGATATTTGACAATGCAGCGCTTTCATAAGTGTTAAAAATTACTACATTTAAAATGAAGTTGCAAGATTTAAGTTACCACTTACAAAGATAGTCTTCAGTTTATTGTATAATTAATTCCTTATTTAATTATGATGAAGGTTTTTTGGCATCCGTAAATGACGGAATAAATTTTTATACTGACTTGCAACACGAGAATTTTTGAACGATTTTAATGAAATTTTCATAATCATCTATTTTCATTATTTTCATGAAAAAAAGTGCTAATTGAAATTTGAATAAAACCTAGCCAGTAGTTTGTTTTAGTTTTGTTTTTAACAAAAAATTTGGAGAAATGAGTCAGTGTCAGATTTTCTTTTGAACTTGAAATGCTAAGAGTATGACTACATCAATATTTTGTTACCAAACAACTGATTTTGAATGTGGACGTATTATTCACATGAGAAAGGCCGGACTTTTGCCGAAAGAAATTGCTCGTCTTGTAAACCAAAATGTTACAACGGTATTGCAATATTGGTCCAAATGGTCCAAGGAAGGATTTTACAAAGTCGTCTTGGATCTGGACGCCCCCACAGGGCCACAGATTGCGAAGAGGGTCGCTTAAGATTTTTGACCATAAAAAGAGATTTCCAACAACTCGATCAAAGGCAAATGATTGGATGAGAGCTGTAAGCCCGAAA
>CAXAKX010001339.1:121036-174516 GCA_963969525.1 Ontholestes murinus | reverse complement strand
TATATATGCCAATACATCTGTTATTCCTATCAATGAACGCCTTCTATACCTAAGTGGAAAATTTTACAAAAATCCCTTCAACCACACATTCTTTCCCTCTGCTGCTTGCGCAGTAATCCGAACCTGATACTAAATACTAAATACAAAACCCCTTAATTCACAACATTCGAATTCATCGCATCACATCATCCATCATCAGAGACAGACTGACGAGATACAACGAGACTGGCAAATCCAGACTGAAAGGCCGCTGGTCGATAGCCATTTTACATACTAATACACAAACATTCATATTATCATACATTTTTATATTTACTTTATTTGTAACTGTAAATGTTAACAATCTTCAAAAAATTCAACACAGATTTACGAACGTGTCAGTTAACGAAGCTAATGAAATAGACAATTTATTCACACATTATTTTGGAAACAGATACAATAAAAACAAACAAGACGCATGATTATTCAATTTCTGTTATTCCTCATTCAAAACACCTCCCACTCCGCTTCTAAATTAGAATGAATATCATAACGTATATCATATTATTCCCCGATCCATATTAAACACTTCCTATCCACAACCATATATTTCCGAATCCCAAATTTCCTTTATAAAAATCAAATCATTCTCCAGAGAAGGAAGATGGGCATAATTACTTGTATAACCAAACAAGAGTTAGTAATTAGGGGTTATTAATCTTTAACTACTATTTCTCAAGCTACTAGCTAGAGGCCAGTCACTCTGCTTCCAGCACTAAGAAAATATTCGAAACAATCCTAAAAAATAGACTCTTACCTCACATTTCCCACGCTATCCCTCCGCATCACTTCCCTTAATCACCTCTAACAGACACACAGCAAATCTTGAAGGTTGCAAAACTGTCATAGCCTCTCTCGAAATCTTAAAGGCATTCGATTCATTATGGCACATAGGGTTGCAGCTTAAATGTAACTTTTCATCTAATCTACTCCTAATTACTAATTTTTGAATAATACCCATTCCCGTACATTCATACCACAGCAAGGTAGGACAAAGTTACCCTCTATCCTCACTCATCTATAACATCTTCGTCCATGATATACAGGGTGTCCCGTTAATGCGGGGAAATGGCTGGACCATAGATTCCTGAGGTCAAAATATGACGATTTAACGCAATTTATCTAAATCCAAAAATTTAAGGTTAAGCCGGAATTTGGCTTCAAAGTTTCAATTTTTTTTATTTATTTTGTTTATAACAATTGAACGCTTTATTTGATTTTAATGAAATTTATTAGTAATAAGTACCATAATATCATACATCATTTTAGTTATTTTGGCCATTAATGATTGACAGGAAGTATAAAAAACAGTAGTACCACCACTTAAAAACTAAAATATTTTTTTATTGGTGCATCCAATAAAATCCAAAAAAAATCTACTTGAAAGGGCATTAGATTTAAAAACTTTTTTGACTCTTACTTGTTTTTGATATCTTGTACGGTTTTTGCACAAAAACTAAAATATGAATATAGTATACACATTATGCACTCATTAATAAGTAAATAAACTTACTCAATTGAATAAAAATTAAATAATATCAATTAATAAAATAAATCAAAACAACATCTAACACTTTTCAAACAATTTTCTTTGCAAAATCCTAATACAAACAAGATATCTGTTTGTTCCAAATATGAATATTTATTAACTATAATAAAGTTAAAAATTTATTGTCAAAAGACACTAAATAATAATTATTATACATAATTTACATTTTTTAAACAAAGACGGCCACGAAAAACATTTATTTTCGATTCGATGAAAAACTAGATTTTGTTTTTACTAGATAAAAAATATATATTTTATTCTTTTGTGGGAAAACCGTAAAATATATCAAATATTATTACGAGATAAAAAAGTTTTTAAATTAAATTGTCTTTGAAGTAGTATTTTTTTAGTTTTTATTAGATCCACCAATAAAAAAATATTTTAGTTTTTAAGTGATGGTACTACTGTTTCTTATACTTCTTGTTAACCAATAACAGTCATAATAACTGAAATGATGTATTATATTATGGTAGTTATTAAAAATAAATTTCATTAAAATCAAATAAAGCGTTCAATTGTTAAAAACAAAAGAAATATAAATTTTTGAAACTTTGAAGCCAAATTCCGTCTCAACCGTAAATTTTTGGATATAGATAAGTTGCGTTAAATCGTCATATTTTGACCTCAGGAATCTATGGTCTAGCCATTTCCCCGCATTAACGGGACACCCTGTATAATTGGGATTATAAATATTTAAATCCCACCGCGTGTTGTGTATTATATGCTGACGATACAGCATTTACAGCCCATTTTTACGTACTTCCAAAAGTGCTTACTACACTGTAGAGGCTGATCGATCGATTAGTGAAAAATATCCATGTCGTTTTATGATTTCACCTTGCATCAACATCTTCATATAACATCACCATACAAAACAAAAGTATCATACAATCCACAACGTCTAAGTATCTTGGAATTACCTTTAATATCAAACTTTCATTCATACCCTATTCCCAAATTCTTAAGTTAAACATTAAAAACAGAGCTAAAATTTTAGACACATAACATAGAAACAACAAGGTATATCTATAAATACAGCGGTTGCAATTTATAATATGGGATGTCGATCTCAGTTGGATTATGTTTTTTATAAACCCTCATCCTTCCGTTCTAAGAAACTTACAGGTGAGTGAATGACCATATCTTCGTATTTTAATTTAACTAAGGCACCCAAATAATTCCTTGTATATTTCAGGTAGGTCAAGTTTCTGCAAAATGTAGAATTTCTATCGGATTAATATCTGGGACGTGATTGTTTTGAATAAGGTGATTAGCAAATGTGGAATTTGGTGTTTGATTATAAAACAAGCTCACACGTTCTTTTAATCGAATTTGAAAATTTCTTCTAGACTGACCAATATAAATACCCTTACACGATCTATATTTAAACACCAGATCTTTTTATTTTAGTAGGTTTTTGTTTGGAGTTAAATAAAATTAATTTTAGTTTTCTATATGTAAATACAATATAAATACCATGTTTTTCCATAATTTTCTTAATTCTAAAGCTTGTCTTGTCCAATAGTTCAACAAAGATCTTAATTTAGTTTTTTGTTCTTTATTTATTATTATTGTTTTCTACCATATTTGTAGGATAATCATTATTAATTGCTATCTTTTTATGTTTATTTCATGTCTAAAAGATGAATCAGATAAGGTATTGATGAATAATTGATTTGCTGCTTCTTTATATGTTAGAAGGTGTAATGAATTTGATGGAACAAGGGAGTCTGATAAAAGTTCCTGATTCAATATGTAGCACAAAGTTATGGCTTCAAGCATTCAACTATTTATACAGGCTAGTGTAACAGTTTAAGCTAAAACATACTTCAAGTTACGATTTAAACTTAGCCAAGCGGTTTTTAACATCCGTTTCAATTGCTGCCTTACGCTTGTCAAGTAATACTTAGTCTATAAAGAACATACAATTTATAACTATATATGTATACAAAGATTAAAATAATATTGGAATTACCGTAGAAGGGTGGTGGATAGCAACGCATACAAGTTATAAATATAAACATAAAATAACATTAGACAAAATATAAAAGCTAACTATTAGATATACAAATAAATATATAAAATAAAATCCGCTAAAAATTTGTCTTTAAAATTGAATATAATTAAAATTAAGGTCATCGTTCCAAATATTAAATGCGCTATCACAATAATAAATTGTACAAAAAAGCCAATAAATAACATAAAACTAATCGGTAAAATTATTAAAATTAAAATATTCGTCCCAACTGTAAAATGCATTATCATCGTTAATATAAAGTAAAAATAATAACGGTCCTAGAATCGATCCTTGGGGCACATCTCTAATAGTGGATAATTCATCAGAGGTCGAATTCTGAGACAACACACATTGCGTTGGACCCAAGATTGAACCCGTATTGCTCATTGCAAAATATCTCAAAGTTTTCAAAGTATTCGCTCAATTGAATTTGCAAAACTTTTTCGAGGACCAAATAATGGCAATAGAGCAACTCCTCTATAGTTGTTAGGATCAGAGCATTCACCATTCTTATGGAGAGGTATCACTATTCCTCTTTTAAGTGCATCTGAAAAAATTGAGTGTCTGATGCACCGGTTTATGAGTTCTGTAAGAGGTTCAATGATCGCTATTAGAATACATTGAAGTATGTCATACCGTAGCCCATAAATATCTTCACTCTTACTTGTTTTTAAACTGTAGATAGCATTACTCACCGCACTAGTTGACACTTCCATAAACTTAAAATACGTTTGACTAGTTGAGGGATTGTCACACATTAAAATTATTGGATCAAAGTCCGATTTTGGTATGGAATTTACAATTAGAGTTGACGCGGCTGAGAAATGCTGATTGACCTCATTTGGTGTAATACCACATGATTTATTTAAAGTCTTCGAGGCTCTGTTCGAGTTTATAATTTCCCAAATTTATTTATTTATTTCCATTTTACTCATTTCAATTTCGCGCTTTTACTGTAGTCGATACCTGTTTCTTATTAATCGTAAATCTGAATCACGTGTTTGGTTGTAAGCTTCCGTCATTAATTGAAGAGTATTTCGCATATTATATAAATGAGCATTATACCATTTTAGTCCAATATTTTTCTGCTTAGTAGTAATTTTCTTTTTGGGAAAAGCCGTATTGTAGTGACTTATGAATGTGAAAATAAACGTATCAAAACATGCATTTACATCAGCAATCTCATTAATGAAACTCTATGACTCTGTATTTAATAATTTGAGAAGTTCCAATTTATCAGATTCCATAATAGGTTGAATGATTTTTGTGGTTGAGTTACTTAAACGCTTTGTCTCAACGGCAACTGAGAATAAAATTCCTCTGTGATCAAACAAGCCGGTCTCCAGGGGTTGAGTCAAAAAAGTATTATTAAAATTAGTACATACGTTATCAATACAACTATTTAAACGGGTAGGAAAACGTATTGGAAATTTTAAACCATAGCATTCTACAAAGTCCACAAGCGTAGATTTATTTGAGTCATTGCATTTGAATCTAACATTTAAATCAGCAGCTATATACACCGTCTTATTAAAAACATTAATACTATCCAACACTCTTAATAAAATAAATAGAAATTTGTTAAAATCACTATCAGGTGATCGATAAATCTAGGGCTAAATACTCAATACTATCATACGGAACATAATCAATACGTCCCCATGCCGAAATCTTTTCCTTGAAAATTGTGCCGCTATAAGATAATTTGTGAATCCGATTACTGAGTATTCCTCATGCACCAACCAATATTCGCATAAGCAAAGAACAGATATATTATACTGATTATCATTTAATATTATATCAATTTCATTTAGTTTCTTACGAAGGCTCTGTATATTAATATGTAAACAGATTAACTCGAAAACATTTCCTGCCTGGCTGGTTAAATCATGTATTTTAGTGATGATGAAACTATAGATTTACGAGAATCCCTGCAATAAAACGTATCTAAATTAACCATAACTCGAATCAACAACGAATATTTGTCCCTATCGCTGACATATAAATTATTAATTGTTAGTATACTATTTTCATAATAACTACATTTAAGATCATTCGTGCACTGTTTTAATTGGTTATTTATTTCAGAAATAAATTTATTTAAAATAAACCTTTTTTCCGAGAATGGATTCGCAGTAATATGCACATTTGTCTTTAAACACACCTGCTCTAAATGTTGCTGAAGTGCGGTCTTATTCAGTTGAAGTCCCTTAACGGCATCAATAGTTCCAGCCATAATGAAAACATGGTCGTCTATTGTGAAAAATTTTGTTAGGCTCTCGATCTCCTCTAAAACTTGATATATTGTCGCATTAGGTTTGTAGATAAAACTGATATCAGGTGTTATGGAAAACTTGGCTAATACTTTCCGGGTGAGATATCCTAAATGTTTCCCATGATTATCACATAACATAAGGATCTTGCTATTATCCGTAACAGAATCTCAGTTATGTACCGCTGTAGTGTATTCGTTAAGTGTTTGTTACAAGTTCCTAATTTTGTTATTAAGTATTTTATTGGATTGGGCGAGTTGATTCACTTGTTTCGTTTATTGCTCAATCTGATATTTATAACGATCATTCTGGTTCTATAGAAAAGATAGCATTAAAACATATATAAAAGTAGTACACATAGAACTTACTTTTCTTCTGCACCCAATTGAGTTTGACCTTGTGGGGATCAAGTGCTATAACCCACCGGAAACCCACCATCCAGAAGAAGTAACTTGCCAAGCTAATGCAGAAATCCAAAACAAGAGTTCCGAAGGAGAAAGGCGATTCACCAGTCAGTGGTAAATTGAGAAGATACTATATTTACACGTTCTGAATTTAATTTATTAGAAAACGGCCCAAAATCTTCATCTAACATAACACCTAAAGATTTTAAATAAATTTTAGTAGAAGAATCATCACATCCACAAAAAATATTTAGAATTCTAGTGGAGCTCCCATTGATTGTTATCAATAATACTGTTGTATTAAAACAATAAAATCTAAAATAAACAACAATAATTTAATTATCTCTAGAGTAGATAAAGGTAACACTATAGTAATTCTTAGTCAAAAGTCATACGACACTAAAATGAACGAATATAAAAATAACAGAATTTACGCCTGGTTTGTTTCACTGTTTATTTATATAAGAATCTTTGATAATGACGTAATTGTCGAAACTACTCAGATCAAATAAATAAGCAGTGAAACAAACCAAGCGTAAATTGTGTTATTTCTATAATACAAAATGTTTCATCATGACATGATGAAACATGAGAAACTAAGAAAAATGAACGAATTTTTAATAATCATGAATTTATCTAATTAGAATTCGACCCAACCCATAAAATCCAACCATAATTAAAAACTTTAATCAAAAACCATTCCAGTAGTTTTTAGATTTGGAATATTAAAAAAAAATTCCAATGAGTCCCAACCCCCCACGATTATATGGTTTAATCGAAATCCACAAAGAAAATTTACTAGGTAGATCCGTAGCCTCATATTTAGCTTCTTCGATGCACCAAGTATCAAACAAACTCAACGATTCAAATCATTAACCACATTTTCTGAACCGAATTACATATAAAAATTTTCATTAACAACTTCCACATATCTAACAAATTTAAATTAGTCTCGTTCAACGTATCTAATATGTTTTTAAAAATTCCACTATCCTAATGTCTAATTCTAATAATTTTTATTTTTCACAACATAATATCAACTCCAGAATAAAATCAAATTTTCAGACAATTATTAATTATGCCATGGACGAAAATTATTTTTCATATAATGATTTTTTTTAAACAAACATAATGCCTATCAATGGGCTCTCCACTTAGCTCATTACTAACCGAAATATTTAAAGAGAATTTCACAAAAAAATATATTACAATCACCTTCAAGGAAAATTATATTTTGGCACAGGTTCGTCGATGATTTATTAGCCCGTTTTGAAGGTACGGACAGGCAAATCGAAACATTCCTTAACTACATCAATTAGATTCATCCAAATTTTAAATTCACTGTAAAAATAGAATCCAACAATACCATACATTTCCTAGACCTGACAATAACAAAACAAAATAATAAATTAGAATATAATATATAGAGAAACCCCACTTTCACAGACTTCCTTATTCAATCATATTCATTACACACTCTAACATTTAAGAATCAGCATTAAATTCAATGATTTATCACACATTACCCATACCCTATCTGCTTCATCTTTTAATAATGAAGTAAACATAATAAAAAAAAGCAATTAATAATGCTTATTGTAGAAATATAGTAGCCAACATCTTAAATAAGAACCAAACAACCCAAATGAAGATCTCTGCTGTACTATAGGACATTTACTAGAGAAAAAATATAGAACAATTTATAATTTTAATTTTCTTTGGGAAACCAAACTATAGAATTAAGAAAATTAAAAAAAATGATATTTAGATTGTATTGAAAACACATAGAAAACTAAAATCAATTTTATTTATCGCCACTCAAAATCTTACTAAAATGAAAAGATAAGTTTATAAACTAAATGTGGATCATATAAGGATATTTATATTTTACAATATTTTATTAAAATTTGATATAAATGAACGTTTTATGCTGATACAAATTAGAAAATAAACATTGTGTACATGGTAAATTATATAAATATTGATATTTACAGACTTTTAACGTTACAATGAATCTTCCTTATTGCATCCTAAACACATACATGTAAAGATAAAATAATTTAAATTGATAAGCTATTATTATCTATAAACTACGTATGCTTTCATTCATTATAATTTTTATTACATTCTTTATTGCATCATATATGTGATGCAATGGTAAGTTAAATAAGGGAGTAGATATTAAAACATCTGTTAAGATATGTGGACCACATTTTTCAGATATAACCGATGATAAAGCCATGCCTTGAAGTAAAGAATAAAATTGAATTACAAATAATTACTTCATTATTTAACTTATAAATAATTTTAATTCAATTGTTTGAATTTAAAATCGAAAGCATTTTTCGTTCATTAGTTATATCAGTTTTCTTAATCACAAATTAATTTTATTCAAATAATAGATAATGAAGCTCGATTTCCTATATGGCCGCAATTATTATAAGGATGTCCATTAAACATTGCGATTTAAGCATCGATAACCGATAATTATACGTTTCTAACGAGTTAATTGGCGTCAATTTTACGACTTACATAATTTTGATACACTTTATCCGCCTGTGTAGGTTCATTATCGCCTTTGTATATTCACATAAACGTTCGATTTGCACGTTTCCACGTCAAATGATAATCGGTCAACTGTGCAAGGATTTGCTCTTGTTGCAACTTTACGAGGAAAACTCTCTTAATTGGATTAGTTAATTATGTTTAATTACACTCTCGCTGAGTAATGCCGACTATTTCAGAGGTGTAATCTCGCACGTGCGAAAGTGATGACTGTCGTTCGTTTTTTATGCGACAATGTGATGACAATGAGAATATTTGATAACGGCTGTATTAATTGTTTGAGATAAGAACGATTTAAATGTACACAAAATAGAAATATCAATATGTGTACAATACAATAGATCGATTGGAAGTGGAAAATTTAATATTTTAAATACATTTTGAGTATTGTTCTGACTCTCGTGGAGTGAGGACGCGTTTATCTGGAGAGCGATTGATTAGAGGGCAATTGTTAATAAAGTCCATACTAATATAGTAGGAAGTTATCTCGCGAAGGAGAAGAATGGACGAGGATACAGGGGGTGGTCGACCGCCACCCCGCCATCCACAGATCCTAAAATAAATTACGACAGCATTATGATCATTGACGATTCGAATAATATCGATTCTAATAATGTGTTTACCTGTTCCGCAGATAAGCGAGCCCGACGCGAACCAAAAAAACATACATTGATTTAAAATTGACATACGATCCTTCGAGCTCAGGCCCATTTGTAGTGCACATTGAACATAAAATTAAACAATTGAGAAAAATTCACCCTATGAAAGTTGGCTTTTATTTAAAATCGCTAAATAATATTAAAAATCACTTATTAACAGTTAAAGATATTGGAATCAATAAAATTAAAGATGTTTTAAATAATTATGTTGCTGCTAATAATAACATATATAAGTCCTTTACGTTGTAGAAAATTCACTAATTGCTGCTGATAGTTTAGTAAATAACCAAAAACTTTTAGAACAAAATTTAATTGCATATACACCGAGATATTGCTTAGAAACACGCGGTATTGTGAAAGGAGTAGATACGACTTTTGATGACGAATTTCTTTTAAACGAAATTGAATCATATATCCCAGTCAAGGGCGTTAGACGTATGTACAGGCGAATCGAAGAAAACGGTAAATCTAATAAAATACCCAGACAAATGATTGTTGTAAATTTTAAGGGCAAAAAGGTCCCTAATTATATACATATAAATTATGTAGAGTTCGAGGTGGAACAATATATTGCACCTGTCGTTCAGTGCACCAAATGCCTGCAATTTGGACACACGGCGCATCAATGTAATTCAAATCAAACCATTTGTTAAAAATGCAGCTGCGAACACCCTCTAAATGAATCATGTCTTATCCCACCCAAATGTATTAACTGCTCATCAACAGAACATAATTCCTGGTCAAGAGATTGCCCAAAATATATAAAACAAAGAGAAATTAAAAAAATTATGGCAGTACACGGAATCTCCTTAAAGGAAGCTGAATCATACTCCAATATTAAAACATTTTCTAAAGCCACCACTAGTAACCGCTTTGCATCATTATGCGATGTAAATGAATTTCCTAGTCTACCGCAAACTTCGCATACTTTTGGAAATAATACTAATAGATACATCCCCCCTACACATAACAACATAAATATCCGCAAGCCTCCGGAAACCGTATTTGGTAATAATAACAATAATGCTAGTAAGTCAATATTATCAAAGAAAAGAAAAGCTTCTTCCCTCAACATTTTCGTTTACAAAATCTCAGGATACCTTTACCTCAGAATCTTTGAACCCTATAAATACCAAAGACAAATTTATACAATTCACTAAAAACTTTTTTGTGGAATTAAATACTTTCATAAAATCTTCCAGGTCAATTAATGCTAATAGAAACAATTTTATCATAAAACTACATGATTATGACTATGACATAGCCATTGTTCTGAAACATGGTCGAATATATTTAATCATCTACCAACACCAGTAATTTTTGGAGGTGATATGAACGGACACCATCCCTGATGGGGTTCCACATATACAAATTCAACCGGGAAAAATTTTGTAGACGCATTAACTGAACATGAGCTAATAGTAGTAAATAACGGTGAGTCAACTAGATTTACATCGCCACAACAAGCACCGCCTGCTATTGATATCACACTTATGTCACCAAATCTAGCAACAAAAACTAATTGGAAAGTCCATGACGATGGGCTAGGATCTGATCATTTACCTATAAATATAATAGTTCAGTTGGAGCCCCAGTATGTCAATAAGAAATCAAATTTAGAATAGTCTAAACAGCTCAACTATACAATGTAAGAAATTACAGGCTAGGATAAAAAGAATACACAAAATTAAAGCAAGAAATTCCTGGAAAAATTTCTGTGAAAGTATAAATAAAGCAACGCCGATTCAACAAGTGTGGACAATGACGAAAAAAATATCAAACTCAAAACCAACAATAACATACATATATACATACAAAAGATGGCTCCGCCATCGGTAAGTAATATTTAAGATGCTATTAATTGTTCGGACAAAACAATACATCCAATAAATAACATAATTACTCTCAAAGAACTCGAATGGGCATTAAATAGAACTGAAAGTACAGCACCAGGTATAGACGGAATTACCTATGATCTTATAAAACAGAGCGATATAACATTTAAAACATATATGATAAACGAATTCAATAAATACCTAGCCAACGGTTGTACGAATACTAATTTTAAGAAAATGGTTCTACAACCAATATTAAAACCTGGGAAAGATAGCAAATTAACAGCATCGTACAGATTAATATCACTTTTATCTTGCGTATTTAAAACCTATGAAAGAATTATTAAGACCCGATTGGAATGGTGGATAGAACAAAATGACATTCTACCTAGTAACCAGTTCGGTTTTAGAAGGAACAAAGGTACCATCGATGCATTAACAACTCTAACAACATCTATTCAAAACACGTTTACTGAAAATGAGTATCATGGGTGTATCTTTCTAGACTTAGAAGGTGCTTATGATGCGGTTATACTAGATCAACTAGAAAATACACTAATTCACATAGGAATCCCATTTATAAAGGCAAGGAATATCATAGACCTCTATCGCGATAGACAAATGTATGTTATTGACAATAATAATACCATAGTAGGACCTAGGTACACCTCAAAAGGCCTTTTTAATTTTTACACCTTTTCTGCTCATAGAAGTATTCCGTATAATATAATACAATATGCCAATGACATTTGCATTAACTTCCGTGCAAAATCACTAAATATAATATATAGAGAAGCAAAACATTGCGTGAGAAAATTTATAGACTGGGCAACAACATTTGGTTTCGAAATAGTACCCGAAAAAACGGCAATGATAATTTTTCTCGGCATAGACCTGATAAACGAAAAACACTTAAAATTGACAATATAAGCATTAACATTACAAAGAATTACAAATATTTGGGACTGATTTTAGACAGCAAACTAAATTGGAGATTACACATAGAATATATAATGAATAGAACAGAAAAAGGTTTTAATATATTAAAAACTATAAGAAGAACTTGGTGGGGAGCCGATCCTAAAATGATGATTATGTTTTATAAAGCGTATATCCTCTCTATTATCGACTATGGATGCACTCTGTACGGCTCTGTGTGTAAAACATATTTAAATAAAATAGATTGTCTCCAAAATAGAGCACTAAGAATGGCTATCGGTACAATGCAATCGTCACCAGTAGAAGCTGTTCTGGCTGAGACAAAAGAGAAACCACTTCGATATCGAAGAGAATACCTTTCGTTAAAATATCTAACTAAAATTCATATACTGAAAATACAATACCTTATAGAAGACATCAATAAATTAGTAACAGCAAATTTTACTAACAAATATTGGGCGAAAAAAATGGACCCTCCACTTGTAAATGCAGCGGCAGTCTTAAGTAATCTTCGACCATTGCCTCACTCCATATTTATATTAGATTACGAACACATTTTTACACCTACAAAGGTAATAGTACCAAAATACAAAGACGACCCAAATTTCAACAATATAATAATACAAAAATATATATTTGTATTTGTATTTAATACTTTAAATGCCAAATTATCAAACCATCTATACCGATGGATCTAAAACTTCCATTCTTAGTTTTAGATCCATCGGTTGCAGTATGTATAATTCAATATGTAATGAATATAAAATATACAAATTGAACAACAACACATCAATTTTCAATGCGGAAGAATACGCAATTATCAAAGCCATCGAATGGGCAGTGAAAAATATGGAAAATATTATTATTTTAACAGATTCACTATCTATTTTGCAGTGCCTGAAACAAATTTCTTTTAAAACATTAAAACATCAAACGGTCGCTGCAATAATTTCTACATTATATGAACTAAATACTTTAAATCTGGAGTGTGTTTTTGTATGGGTTAAGGGGCATGCGAATATCAAAGGTAATATAGTAGCGGACCAATATGCCAAAGAAGCTACAAATGAGGAAATCATAGATGTTAAATACATTACAGGAGAAGATTTGAATACAATTTTCCGAGGAAATATTCAACAACAATGGGAAACAGACTGGAGGCAATTAAATAAAAGGCATAGCAGTCATTACTTTAAAATACATAGAGAATTACCAAAGCACCTCAATCATATTTTTGTTGACCAGGTCAGTAGATACTATTCAACAACAATCACACGCCTAAAAATAAATCACGGTTAATTTCCGGCCCATTTATACAAGATTAAAATTAAAGATGATCCCCGATGTGAATGTGGCATGCACGGGGATATGAATCATATATTATTTCAGTGTAATATGACTAATATTAACAGGGACTTTTTTATTACAAATTTAGAGAAACTTGGTATGCAAATGCCACTAAATAGAACATATCTGCTAGCACAGAATGATAGAAGAATTAACCTTGAAATAGTAAACTTTTTAAAACAGAGCAATTTAAAGATTTAGATATTTAGATAATATAATGTAAAAAAATATAATGATTATGATCAAAAACGGTGGTGGCAGGTGACCTAGTAGTCGACGCCAAAAATAAAAAATAAATTAAATGCATTTTTTAATTAAAAGGACGGCAAGTAAAGATTCATTGAATCAAATTCTTTCTTTAGTAAATATACATATTCACAATTTATATATTTGTTCTCCAAGCTTGCTTAATAAATATATAAAATTCCTTATACATAATTTTGATTGCTTTGGAATAAACACAAAATAAGCTACATATAAAAATATTCTATATAGAAATTTAAACTTCACTTGCAAATATATGTAACTCTATATGTAAGATTAAATTTAAATTTAATAATGATGGTTTTGCTAACCAGTTAAATTGTAGATAGATTCTTATTTGAATGAGCGTCATATTTCAATCCTAATGATTCTAGCTGTAGTTCTCGATACCAGTAGTACCACTGGCTTCAGAATTGGGCAATTTAATATAATTCAATATTTGTATCAATGATTTCCCAGAAAAAAAGGAACTTCTATCATTTATGCAGATGATCTCAAAACTAATTTAGTTGTTAATGCTAGGAATAATTTTCAAAATGTTTAAGATGTCTTTGATTTTTTACTGGTGTCTAGAGATTAGATTTTATGTTAACATAAAGAAGTCCTATTATATTTAGTTTTAAAAAAGAATGAATTTGACTTTCTAGCATTTATTGTAAACCATTCTTTAACTACCATGTTGTTGCATTCTGTTTTGGAATGTTTTTGATTTTTTGACAAAACTAAAATACATAGTGTAATAATAATTTAGTTTCCTCAAAATTATATCTGGTCTTAATTGTTAATACAACGATTTTTTTTAATTTACGTACATTAAGTTGAAAGGTCATTATAAAGTCTAATATTTATAATATATTTCCCAAATTATTTTATTGTGAATTCCTTAAGTAAAGATGAGTAAATGTCAGGAATTACATTTCATTACAAACTAATACATAATTAAATTTAACTGTATAGATTTTGAGTTTACGTGAAGTGATTATTTACAACAATTAAAACACTGTTACTCATTACTCCACTTATTTAATTGTAACATTTCATATACATTTCGATACAAATCAGTAAAGTAAGGTGTAACAGTGTTTGTATTTGTCATAATTAAATTGACACACCCGACATATTAGATAGAGTTCGCTTGCTCTTATTATTTTATCAGTAGACAGAAGATAAGTTTTAATAGTAAATGTTATAGAGCAAATTAGAAACAAAAATCTCAATTGAATATTGTTTGTAGAGAATGTAATCATATTATTGAAATAATTTACGTTCCATATTTTTTTATCATAACTTCTGGTTTAATTGGGATAGTAGGCGAATATTGAATGGAATTTTGGAAAATTTTCAAGCAAAAAATATTATAAAACAGAGATGAAACAGGAGGGGGTGCTTATTCGGAAGTAAAGGAAGAAGATAATAAATTGTGCATTTTGACTTTTAAGGATCTATTAGGGAAAAATTGTTTAACAATCAAAATGATATGAGGAGGAATATTCACGAGGTGGCACTTGTATAATCAGCCTTAATGCCAAACAGAGTCAAAAACTTACTGCACATTCAAAAATAGAGCTCTGCCCTCAATGTGAGATGTGTGAAAATTTGATACTTTGATAGTGAGTGGAAGGGAAGTAGATCTGCGGGGAAGAAAACCAAATTGGTATTTGGGGATGTGATTAGAGAGAGGATTTTGTTTTTGAGAAGGGATTCATAGATATTTAAAATAACAGGTAAGACTGTGATGGGACGGTAGTTGGATAATAAAGTAGATGGTTGATCAGGTTTGGGGATACAAATTACAATTCCTATTTTCCAAACATCTAGGAAGTATTTATAATAAGGATGTGGTCGTGTATGTCGAATGGAAAGGAATTTAAGATGAGTCTATGTATGTGGTCATGTCCAGTTGCTGTACTTGACCCTTTCTTTAAAACAATAAAGTATTATTAATAGTTGTATTTTTTAAATATTTACTATTTTAAAATTTGTCCGATCAAAGTTGGGGTCTTGAGTCATTGAATTGATCATGTTAAAATTGTCAGCAAATTTTTGTGCAATTACTTCAGGGTCTGTGATGATCTCGTTAGTTGATAGGTCAAAGATTTTCTGTAAAATGTCTGTTTTTTGTATCTCCCAAGATTTTTTAAACTTGTTAATTTGTAATAAAAATATATAAGTCCTTTACCTTGTAGAAAATTCACTAATAATTAAAAAAAACACAAAAATATTTTCGTAAAATCTACAACAAATGAGTCTTATTAAGACTACAAGAACAAATCACTTTTGAAACAACTACTTCTCTAGCTAATACATCGACAGACATTGAATAATATAAAAGTAATTTGCGTGTTACAAAATAGCAAGGCTATCAAAGCAACACAAGTTTGGACGTTGAACGAAGTAGTTGTTTCAAAACTGATTTGTTCTTGTAGTCTTAATAAGACTCAATAATCAATAACAATAATCTTTATTCGGACAGTTACATAATTACATTTATATATACATAAGCAAAAACAAATAATGTGGTGTTAGTCCGTCTGGGCTATAGACCTGAGGTCTTTCAGCCCATTTGTTGTAGATTTTACGAAAATATTTTCGTGTTTTTTCTAATTATTTGTTAATTTTTATTTATTCAGTCTTCTTTTCATGTCATACTAGTTAAATTTTGTACGACTAAAAAGACCTTTTGAAATATTGAATCGTCTCTAAAATATGAAATTGAACAGAAATATGTAGTTACTAAATTGAGTTTTATACAATAAATCGACGGGATCGATCATCGAGAGGTGGGGGTGTTAGAAAATATATCAGGAAAACAATAAATTATGTTAACATTTCGTTCAGTGATGATATTGAAATAATTTTGGCACTTATTAAATGTCAGAAAACAAATATTGATGTGGCAGCTTCATATAAACCTCCCCATATGGACTATGTATATTTCCTAAATCAAATAGAAAACTCAATAGTTAATTGTTTCTCCCATACTGATAATATAATATGCTGCGGAGAATTTAATATAGATTTTTCAAAAATTGAATCTTCCTCAAGTTTGCTACTTAATGATTTATTAGAGAGTTTAGACTTTGTACAAGTAATAGATCAACCAACGCACCTAACATTATCAACTTCGTCTTTACTAGACCTTATTCTGGTCTCGCGTGATTTAAAAGTATTAAACCATGGTAACATTGATTGCAATTTCTCTGACCATGATGTAGTATACTGCAATATTTGCGTTGATTATTCTCCTATAAAGCCCCAAGTGCATATATATCGTGAGCTATCAAAGATAGATATAACTGAATTTAATGAAGCGTTGTCAAAAATACCGTTTCAAAACATCCTAAATATCGATAATATTAATGATAAAGTTGCTATGATAAATAACTACATTCTAACACTATTTGATAAGTATGCTCCACTAGTTACTCGGTCATTCTCGAAGCCGTCACTGCCCTGGTTGACTGATAATATTAAATATTTAATTAGTCTTCGAAATAAGGCCAAATCAAAATATAGATTATCTAAGAATCCAGCTCACTGGGAATATTATAAATCTCTTCGCAATTTTACCAATATTGCTGTAAAAAAATGAGAAAAAAGCGTATTTTACATTTATCTCAAAAAACAGATGTAATAGATTTTTGTGGAAACATCTTTCTTCATTAGGACTGAAAAAAACTACAAACACAATACCTAACTCAATAGGTGATGTTATAAGTATCAATAATTTTTTCATAGACAACATACCAGCGAATAGTTGTAATACCTTCTCTATTGACGAGTTATTTAAAAATAAATCTCACTCTTCCTCATCTGTTTTTCAGTTTAAAACGATCAATGAAGTTGAAGTCGTTAAAATTATCAATAAAAGAAGCTCCACATCTATTGGTCACGACGGTATTAATATATTAATGATTCGTATGTGTTGTCCTGTTGTTTTGCCCTACTTAGTACATATTTTTAACTCCTGTATCCTAGACTAAATTTTCCCCGATAGTTGGAAATTTGGAATTATTAAACCGATACCAAAGGTAACCAATCCCTCGGAACTTAAAGATTTGCGTCCTATCAGTATATTACCTACCCTCTCAAAAATTCTAGAACGAATAATGGCGGATCAACTAAATGCATTTATCGATGAAAATAAAATTCTGCCACAACATCAGTCAGGCTTTAGAAGAGGTCATAGTTGTAAAAGTGCACTACTTAGCTTGACTGATGATATAATTACAGCCACAGATAGAGGTAATTTGACAGTGCTAGTGCTCCTCGACTATAGTAAGGCTTTTGATACAGTATCTCATAGCAAATTGCAATTAATTCTTAGACATATCGGACTGCATCAAACGGCAACCAATTTAATTGACAACTATTTAAGCAATCGCAAACAAGTAGTAAAACTAGACGATAAGATATCTAACACTAGGAGCATTAGTAGAGGTGTGCCTCAGGGGTCTATTCTTGGACCTCTTCTATTCTCGATATACACATGTTGCATACTTGATACATTAAAACACTGTAATGCACACTTGTATGCAGATGACTGCCAATTATATTATTTGTTTTTGTTAGAATCAATACAACTTAGTGAGGAATTTATAAATAAAGATCTTCAACGAATCTCACAAATTTCAGATATGCTGGACCTAACACTGAACCCCCTGAAGTCTTCATTTCTGGTTTTTGGAAAGAACAAGCTGTGCGAAAATATTGCAGATATACTTAACATAAAGATGAACGGTTTAAATATTAAATATTCTGATCATGCTACTAATCTAGGCGTCATAATTGATAACACTTTTCGTTATTAATAAATATATTTCTAGAGCTTATTTAAATTTAAAAAATCTATAATCTCATAGAGCTTATTATCTGTTAAAACAAAAATTTGTTTATGTGAGAGCCTTGTTTTATCCCACTTTAATTTTTGTTCTACTCTTTATGGCCCAGCAATAGATAAAAATACATGCTACCGTATACAAAAAGTCCAGAATGCCTGTCTGCGGCTAATTTACGGAATTCGTAAATATGAACATATTTCCCACAAAATAGCAGACGCTGGTTGGCTGAATATGGAGACAAGGAGGAACGTTCAAGCTATAAGTCTCTTTTTTAAGGTTATTCATTTTAAAACCCCTCCTCATCTTTATAATAAAATCACTTTTAGGGATGATGTGCATAACATCAACACTAGGTTTAGGCGGAAAATTTCTCCTCCTAAACACTCAACTGCGCTCTTTGTTTTCGTTTCATATTTATAAATTATACAACTCCAATATTGATGTGTTTAAATTGGATACTATTACTACTCTCAAAGTAACTCTGAAGAATGTACATGTATTTTTTGCATGCTTAAATATAACACAATTTTGTTTTGTATTAGTGATAAGGCATTTCTAGTTTAATTTTAATTAATAACTATTATATTACATTGAATAGATTTTAATTTCTACTCAATTCTATCAATTTTTTGTTTTATTATTGTGAAGGTTTGGATGGTAGACCAGTAGGAGTATTTCACTCCATACTGAATCCCACCTTATGGTTCTCTTTATTTGATTGTTATCTTTCTCTTAGTATTAATATATTTTATAATAAATTTCATTTAAATGAGAATAAAGATTATTATTATTATTATTATTATTATTATTAATCATTGAACACTCAAGTGCTAAATAATTAATTTATCTTTTGTGAACATGAAGTTTACTTAGGGACATCATAATTTTGTCTCTACATTCATTATTTTACTATAATATACAATTATAATAATTTTAGGGACCCAAAAATGTATTTTTCATTTAAATTCTGCTCGGGTTCGGAATTATTGGAGTTCTTTTGTTCTTCTAAAAATCGCTATAATTCCTTTATTTGAAGGAAGGTCATGTTGTATTTTAGCTGTCTGTGTGTCATCTCGCTGGTATTGACTGTGCTACATATGTAAGTGTTTATAACATTTAAGAAAATAAAAAACCCACCAGATGTGAAATTATGGCTGATTTCTCAAAGCCACATATGTGCGACCTTGCGATATTCGTCGTCAATTGAAGAATTTTTTTGGAGATAATGTTATGGATGAATCGTTTGTTTGGGTTTGGTGTCGTTTTTTCAACTTAGGAAGAGAGAACACTCATGGTGGCGAGCACTCGGGATGGTCGTCAGTCATTACGGACGAACTGATGAATTCAATTAACAAATTCGTGAAGTTTGACGAAGTTTCACAAACAGTTGTTTCATAAAATTGTTAAAGACCACTTGCATTATTTTAATATTTGCGCTTAGTGGGACAAAGTCACGCGTACGGCAGCAGAACTAAAGTTTTTGGAACGTTATTCTCTTGAAGCAGACCCTTTCTTGACACGCAGAGGCCCTGGTGACACAACATAGGTTTATTTTGCAAGCCCTGAGAGTGAAAGACAATCAAATTTAAAACCGCAATATCCACGTGGAAAGTGATGACAATAATTTTCTGGGATTGCCGAGGTCTACTGTTCATTGACATTGACTCTAGTGGCGTCATCCTCTTTCGCAAAATTGACAGTTAGCAGCAAGTTGTGCAGCAATTAAAATGGAAAAATTTCAATACTTCAGACTTAGTTGATAACCATCCGTTTAGTAAACTCAAAGACTTTTTGGAATAAATGAAGAACTGAAAGAAGTTGTGAGGAGGAGGAGGAGGAGGAATATGAAGCTAGGATACAAAACTCGTCACACGCTACGTTAAATTTTCAAGATGACTATGTAAGCAAGTAGTTTAAGGTATGTCCTTAGCAAATAAAACGTTAATATTTGTTCTACTTTCCGGATGACCCTCGTATATGCATTTTATACCAGCCGATGTCATTCATTTGGATCATAAAAGCCATTATTGATATTTGTGTTTTAAAGAGATAAACTATCGGATATTTAATTGACTATGGAGGCTTCTACTTCGTTATATATTTTAATCACAAATTAAACACAATAATTACTTTTTTTGTATAACAGTTATTTATTTAAACGGTGACCAATGGTTTCAATACATTCACGTATCATTTTCAAACCGAAAGTTTCGAAAACTTCCAATCGGATATTTATCTTACGTCGGAATGTATATATGTATGCATTCTATGAAATTAAACATGCCCTTGATATTTAGTAAAGATTTTTCTTGTAATATCATATTTATTCAATTTCCTACTATACTAGTTATTATATAAGATAAATATACCAATAAAAATGGTGCACTTCTAGAATAAAAGATAGCTCTTTGTAATTTCTCATTTAATTATCTTAATTTCTCGTTTTATTATTCTCCTATCAAAATACCAGATAAAACAGTTGCAGTAAAAAATATGTAACTAGAGTCCCTAACTAAATCTGCTTAAGGCATCTTAAGTGAATCCAGAATTGTTATTGCTCTATATTATTGACATATTATTGACACAATTATTATAAATCGAAGATATTGTATAAGCAATATTTATTATAATTTTATTAGAAATTGACTAATGATTATTTAGAAATAAAATACTAATAATATAATTTTAGATTATTCGCATTTTGTTTTCAAAAAACTTTAAACTTTGTTTAAAAGCAATAATTTTATTATTCCCTGCGATTATTACTCGTTTTTTTTTTCTCAAACCAAAATACAAAAAAAAAATAATTTGCAAACAAGTTCTAAGATACACGAATACTTCTCATCATAAAAAATTAAGAAATTTAAACTTGATTTTAAATTTTATAACCACAAATATTAAACAATATTTTTTTTATTAGATTACTCACGCATTTCGATTTTTTTTACTGACTCTCCAATAGTTTCTGGTGATTTTAGATAAACTATGTTAAAAATATCAATATTAAAGAAGAAAGAAAGAAGATGGCACAAAAAAACGAATTGCGTCCCTAAAAGTACTCGGACAAAACGAAACAAAATATCAAGATCTACTAAAGAAAAAGCTAGGACAAACCTGAACGCCGAAGATTTATCCGAAAAAACTGAAAAATGACATCCAAACTACTAACAAAAATCTGTGCTACACTATAAAACACCAAAAGAACCAGGAAATAAAGACATCTTACAAATGATGGACCAACGAAAAAAAAATGAATAGACACTCCAACGAATATAAACAACCAAACAAGACGATAAGCAAGAAAATTCGGAGATATTAGAAATTACAACACTAATAAGATAACAGAAATAATTGAAAATAATAAAAATGTGAAAGTGTTAAAAAATATGCAAACTAACGGGAAAACAAAAATTATACAAATGAAAGATAAATATATCATAGTACAACGAGAGAAAAAGAGTATAATTAATTAATACATTTTACACAGGCCTCTACACATCAAATATACCAACAGATCCTGCAAACAAGGATTATGAATGTAAACTCCGAGGATATACCTGAAATAGACATTGAAGAAATCAAATCAGCCCTAAAACAAATGAAAAGTGGGCGGACACCGGGCGAAGACAACATTACGAGCGATATGTTAAAACTAGGAGGCAACGCTCTACTCGAAGCCGAAAAAATCTTACTAAATAAATGCCTCCAAAATTCCGAAATTCCAACAATCTGGTTAAACGCGCATGTAACATTACTACATAAAACAGGAGGCAACAACAACATAGAGAACTAAAGACTGATAAACCTCTTATCACACTCCTACAAATTGCTAACTAAGATTATTACAACTAGACTAACAAACTTGACTTTTACCAGCCTCCGGAACAAGCTGGTTTTCAAAAATGCTGTGGTATACTATAGACTACTTTCAAACTATTCGCACGCTTATCGAAAAAAGTACGGAATATAATATCCCCCTCCATTTGGCATTTATCGACTATCATAAGGCGTTTGACTCTATAGAATTATCAACAATCTTCAACGAAATGGGCGATGCTAGGATAAACTCTAAGTATTATAACCTTCTTAAAATATATATAAAAATGCTACTTTCCATGTCAAGTTAGATGAAGACACCATTACAGATAAAATAGCAATACAAAAGGGAGTCCGACAAGGTGACCCTATCTCCCCAAAATTATTTACGCTAGCTTTAAAAAACGTGTTTTTTAATCTAAGGGAATAAATATCGACGGCATGAACTTAAACCACCTATGACTCGCCGATGATATCGTATTAATAGCAACAACCTGGACGACTTAAGAACGATTATGGCAGAATTGAATATTGCCTCAAAACAAGCAGGCCTAAAAATGTATCTTGGTAAAACAAAAATTATGAGCCGCGACCAACCAGTCATAATGCTCGAAAACCAAATAATAGAAACGGTAAACGAATATATTTACTTAGGTCATGCTATAAAATTGGGAAAAGACAACCAAACAGCAGAGATAACATGACGCATAAGAATGACATGGGCAGCGTTTAAAAAACTTAAATTAATTTTGAGAAGAGAAACTCGGGCGTACCTATTTGCCTGAAGAGCGAAGTCTTCGACATGTGTAATCTTCCCGTCATGACATACGAATTAGACACAATTGCGGTAACAACAGAAAGTGCAGAAACACTTAGAACCACCCAAGGAGCAATAGAACGGGCAATGCTGGGAGTGAGCCTAAAAGACCGGATACGAAACGCAGAAGTACGTAAGAGAACCAAAGTAGAAGACGCAATGACGCGTACTGCATACTTGAAATGGAACTGGGCGGGTCATGTGGCAAGGCAAGACACCAACCAATGGACGCACAGTTTAACTTATTGGCGGCCAAAACAAAATAAACCAGGAGTTGGAAGCCCGCAACAGCGATGGAAAGATGACATCTGAAAAGTAGCCGGAAGAAAATGGTACTTGATTGCCAATAATCGAAAGGAATGGCAAAAACTAGGAGATGCCTACGTTCAGCAGTGGACAAAACAGGGCTAGGGAAGAAAAAGAAGATGTTCTTTGATAAATCTCCATCAAAATAATCTAAAATATTTAGATCTGGAAATCTTGGGGCCCATTCTACAATAAGGCTACCATGATAAATCGAATGTTAATAGTATTTATCATTTATCTATCTTTTGACTTTACGACTGTACTGGTGCACCATCCAGAGTTATATACTTAAATAAACTAGAAAGTATTTCATTGAGAAAATGAGGATAGCTTTAAACATTTTATTTGTTGGGTAAGATATTAGGTCTAATTGTTCTTGTTCCATTTTTTTCCAGCTAAAAGTTCGGTGGAAAATGATGTTGATGGCTAAATTATTATGGGGATATTTATATGCCCATTCATGTAAATTGTAGCTCTATCTCTAGTCAACGTTACTTCATTCGTATGCAGAATATTATTGTGGAAGTCGGGGTATTCTTAGATTTTAGCCAATAACCAATTGCAAAAAAATATTCTTTGTCCATAATGCCCATGTAAAAAATGGTAATGTGGCCATCATAGTATTTTCCGGATATTTGACTCGAAAACAATGAGGTTTGCTCCAAAAGATTATTATTTGTTAAGTTTTTAATTTTCTACAATTATTTCTTATATAGATTTAATGTAACTCCAGTAGAGTATTAGTAATTGATAAAAAAATGTCAAAATATTCAATTTTTATTATTTTTTTTTCTCGAAAGTAAAAATTTTATGAAAAACATGGTTTAATAAAACTTGTTGAGTCTTTCATTACCTTTAATATTTGTTTGAAAACTTTTCTAATATTTTTCATATTAAGAGAAATATCGAGAAAAAAAACGCTTCTAGTAAACATCCATTTCCCGTTTATGAATGTTCACTAAAGGCTTTTTAGTTCCAGTTTTTAACGATGAAACTTTAAGATTAAAGTTTCATCTCAATAGGATCAGACAGACAGACAGTCAGACACACACACAGATACATTTTCTTTTTTTAAAAATCAGTGTGTAAAAACAGATATTTCTGCAAAAAAAATTCGAAAAAAAATCACGAAAACAATACTTTCCCGCAGGGAAAGTAAAAAGACTGTACTTTACATAACCTGGACGATATAGGTGGTCAGCTTTTAAAACTTGATGAACTGTCTTATTGCTGTTAATGTAAAGTAATCTTGCAATTCCTCTAGTACTGCTGGGAGGATTTTAAGTGTCAGCACTTAGATTGCTTGCTCTAAATTAGGTGTGCGCCCAGTTTGTGGTCATTCTGCATCCTATCTTCTTGGTTGCACGTGCACTTTCCTATAATCTAATCTTGTGAATACGGGTCTCGAAGGTTGAAAAGTTTTTTGGAAATCTTCTGGAAAACTCAGTTTGAGAAGCTTAGAGTTACCCTCGCAAATATCAGAAACCTTCTGTAAATTCTTCAAACGTAAACTGCATACTTATTAATAAATAATAATTGGAAAAAAATAAGTGATCTAACAATTTGATTATTACTAGTTTCTTCCCGAGCGAGGGTTACCACCTTTACGTGGTGCAAGGGATAAGTACCCTCAATGATCGTAAGTAAGAAGGGAAACGAAGAGTAACCCAAACCCCAAGCTAAGGTGGAAGGCAAAGTGCTGAGAGCTGAATGGCCGCAGGGGTATGTGCGGTCTCGAACTTTCCCAGGGGGCACCAGGCGAAACCCCCCTGTATCTAGCCTTACCTGGTCATGCGGGGCTCTGATCAAGCCGACCGAATATTTCCCTAGCTTCTCGTGGGAACAAAAATGAATAAAAACCCAAGAAAAGCAAGAAACATAGGCCAGGAGGCTTCCAAGACCACTGGGCCAGGGACCTCCTACGAGGCTAGCAAAGAGGCCACCCAAGCCAAAGGGCAGGGTACCTCTACACAAGAACCTCGTCAAGGCCAAAGGGCCGGAAAGGCACTACGTATAAGTGCCTTAGAGGAGGTAGACCTCATGTCAGACGATGAAATTCGGAAGGCAGGGGTTTCAGGCGTCGTAATCAAGGCTAACTTCACCGCCAGCCAGGCACGCAAGGGCCAGAATAAACCCCAAGGGCAAACAATGACCGCGGGTGCTCATAAATCCGAAAAAGGACCCACAAAGAGGACCAGATCGGATAGCAGCACGCCTAGGCAGACAAAAAAGACCAACAGGGACGGGCCAACCTTCACGGAGGCCGTAACATCGGTCAAGGTTGCCATAGCGTGCCAGGGGTTCCCAGAAACCCATCTCGACAAGGACAAGCTGAAGGCAGTCCAAGAAGCCATCATGACGGCATACGAGCACATACCGGAGCAAGGGCCACAAGTCCGCTTCGCGAAGTGCACACAGAGACCGGGATATCTAATGATAACCTGCGCCGAGGAGGCCAGCGCAAAATGGCTAAGGGAGACATTCCCAATCCTGACACCATGGGAGGGAGCGTCTCTCAGGGTGTTGAAGGGGGACGAGATTCCCAAGCCATGGGTGTGCACGGCATACGTCCCGGGTGAGGGGAAGGGCAGACTGGAGGCCGACAGGATCCTGAAACGATTGAGAATCGGGAACCGGGGCCTAAACACACACCTGTGGACTGTATGGGGGAAAACCCCGGAGGCTAAAGGTGTGATATGGACATTCTCTATTGATAAAGAGTCCACAGAGGAGTTATCTAAATTGGACCAGTACCCATTCTTCGGATACGGGAGGCTTCGGCTGCGTATCAAGGACAATAGTGGGACAACGGAAGGGAGTAAACCAAGGCAGAGTCCGGAGGCCACTACCCTTGAGAAACCAGCGGAGACCCAAGGCACCAGCGAGGCCGGGGAGAATGTGGAACCAGGGCAAGACTCTCCCAAAGAAGGTCAACCCTCCGCCAGCGGGATCAGTCCCCTCTTAAGGCCATCGGCCAAGGGGAACGCGGTTCCAATGGAGGAGGACAAGACCACGGAGGAAGAGCCTGAAGATGTCCCTCCTCTTCAATAGCGAAAGAGGAATAAAAATCATGCAGGTGAACCTTCAAGTCGCAAAAGCCGCATCGGCAACGCTGTGTAGGAGGTTCAACAAAGAAGGCATAGATATAGCTTTCCTGCAAGAACCTTGGTTACTCCGAGGGAAAATAGCAGGCCTAGCGCCACAACACTCTCAGGTAATATACAGCCCAAACGCCAAAAGGCCAAGGGCATGTATAATTCACAGTGATAGAGTCAAATGTACACTAATACCGCAATTATGCACTGAAGATTCTGTTACAGGCATCATGTCGGCCAGAACGGGGGAAGGAGAGAGGAGCTGGGTCAACTGCTCAGCCTACTTCCCTGGAGATAAGAGAGAATGCCCTCCACGTATACTAAGCGACATAGTTGCATACTGCGCGGAGAAGGCATACCAACTCATAATAGAGGTGAGTCTATACTTAACTTTATCTCCGCAGAGGGACTTATAGTGACCAATATCGGCAATAAGCCCACGTTCATCACGAAAAACCGTAAAGTAGTACTAGACCTAACGACCTGTACCGGGAAAGTGAGTGATAGTATAGCGAATTGGCATGTGTCACAAGAACCATCGTGCTCCGACCACAGGCAAATCCGCTTCGATCTAGTCACATCTTTCATGACGAACAAGTACAGAAACCCAAGAGAGACGAACTGGGTAGGATATAAAGAGTCCCTCAGAGAAACTCTCAAGGGAGGTATAACATCGACAAGAGAGATTGATGGGCTGGAGCCGGCAGTGGAACATATCAATGACGCCATCAGGACGGCTTATTTGGAAAACTGCCCGGAAAAAACAGCCAAGCAGAGGGGCTGCGGAACAGTCTGGTGGAACCAAAAACTCGAAAAGATGAGGATCGAGGTTCGAAGGCTATTCTATAGGGCCAAAAACAACCAGGACTGGGACACCTACAGAGGAAAGCTCACTCAATATAACAAAGAAATCCGAAAAGCCAAAAGGGACTAGTGGAGGAAGTTCTGCGAGGAGATTAACGACACTCCGGCATGCTCTAGAATTCACAAAGTCCTGGCTAAGGACGGTAGTGCTGCCAAAGAGGTAGGCTTCCTCAAGAAACCGGAAGGAACCTACACAGAAACAATAGAGGAAAGTCCCAAGGAACTATTAAAAGTTCACTTTCCAGCCTCAACAATTCTGGCAGAACACAACAAGCCAGACAATCCCAGCCAAAGACCTAAAAGGCCCGACCGAAAGGACTGGAGATTAGCCACTGAGGTCACAAGACCCACTAAAATTAAATGGGCTATCAGCAGGTTCCAACCTTACAAGTCCGCGGGACCGGATGGGATTTATCCCATTCTGTTACAAATGGGCATAGAGGAATTGGTGCCGCGCCTGTAAAAAATCTTCAAAGCCTGCCTGGCATGGGGATATATACCAAAATCATGGCAAAGCGTAAGGGTAATCTACCTGCCGGAGGAAGGCAGAATAGCTGACCTAACGCCAAAGTCATACAGACCTATCAGCCTATCTTCATTCTTACTAAAAACAATGGAAAAACTGATTGATAGGTACATAAGGGACGAGATACTGTTAAAAGATCCCCTCAAAAACAGGCAAATTGCATATCAGCCGGGTAAGTCAACGGACTCGGCGCTGGACGACCTAAACAGGCTCATCACAAAGTCAATGGAAGACAAAGATATAGCCATGGCCACATTTCTGGATATAGAAGGGGCGCTTAACAACGTCACAACAAACTCTC
Source organism: Ontholestes murinus (assembly GCA_963969525.1). NCBI lineage: Eukaryota > Metazoa > Arthropoda > Insecta > Coleoptera > Staphylinidae > Ontholestes > Ontholestes murinus. The sequence continues at coordinate 146,059 of CAXAKX010001339.1, read as the reverse complement.
TCGTGGAGGCAGAAGAAAGGAAAGGAGTCCCGTCAAGCCTTTGCCAATGGATCAAGGCCAGCCTAGAGAAAAGGACAATCATATCCACTTTGGGGGGCCATACCATTAAGGCTAAGGCAGGGGGGGCTGCCCACAAGGAGGAGTGCTATCTCCACTGTTATGGGCTACACTAGTAGATGACCTTCTAGGAAAACTGTCCAAAGAGAACATCAACTGCCTAGGGTACGCGGATGACTTAGCCATTGTCATCAGAGGCCGGTTCGCGGGAGTTGTCTCGGAGCGAGCACAAAGAGCCCTAAACATAGTAGACAATTGGTGCAAACAAGAGCGATTGACAATCAATCCACAAAAAAATACAAATTGTCGTATTTACAAAAAGACGAGCATTGCAAGGCCTAAAGCCACTGAAGCTCAAGGGTACGGAAATTCCCTTCGTAGAGGAGGCAAAGTACCTGGGAGTAACCTTTGACGCCAAAATGATGTGGAGACCACACATCACAAAAGCCACCAAAAAAGCAACAATATCATTGGGCAGGTGTCGCCGAATTTGCGGAAAAAATTGGGGACTAAACCCTAAATTGACTCTATGGCTCTACACTAGGGTGATAAGACCCATGATAGCCTACTGAGCAGTGGTGTGGTGGACTAGGACAAAGCAAAAGGGGGCGATAGGACTCCTGAGCAGTACTCAAAGACTATCATGTCTCAGTACAACAGGAGCCCTAAGCACCACCCCAACAGCAGCCCTAGAAGCCATCTTGAACATACCACCACTACACATCTTCATTCAAGGAGAAGCCAGGTCCGTATCATACAGACTGATGCAAGGACAAGCGCCCATAATCCGATCACACGGAAAAACGCACCAATGGCTAGAAGACGAGCTGAAGGCTAACGCGATTACAGCAATGCCTAGCGATGCCATGGTGAAAAAATACAATTTCGAAAAGAAATACAAGGTTCTAATCACACAAAAAGACGACTGGGTCGAAGGCCAACCTACCAAAGCAGAATAATGCTGCTTTACGGACGGCTCAAAAACCGACAAAGGGGTAGGAGCAGGTATATACGGCACAAAACCCGAGACAAAGATTTCTGTCAGTCTCACCAAGGACACCACGGTTTTCCAAGCAGAGACGATAGCTCTTCGCCACTGCACAAGAGAAATAGCAAGACAAGACACCAAAAGTAGGTCAATTGCTATATTCTCCGAAAGCCAGGCGCTACTAAGAGCACAAAGCTCCACACAGGTCGAATCTAAGCTAGTGTGGGACTGTATACGCGCTCTTAACCAACTTGGCTGTCACAAAAAAGTAACAATCACATGGGTCCCAGGACACGGAGGACATCCGGGGAATGACATAGCAGACGAATTGGCCAAACAAGGCTCGTCAAAAGCAGTAATTGGCCCGGAACCCTCTTGCGGAATCTCCAAAACCGCAGTGAAACAATCCATAAAAAATGGGTGGAGATACAGGCCCATACCTGGTGGACGAACTCATCAGGACAGAGACAGACGAAACAGTTACTTAAGAAACAATCGCCAAAATGCACGACCGAACTCCTGAACCAAGACAGGAAAATGGTCAAAACAATAGTAGGCCTGATAACAGGGCACTGCAAGCTCAACAAACATATGAGCAAAATAGGCCTGGTGGAAGAAGCATCATGCAGATTCTGCCTAGAGGAAGAAGAGGACTCGTTCCACATCATATGCCACTGCGAGGGTCTAGCAAGGATTAGATATCAAAAGCTAGGCACTATAAACCCAAGCGCGGAGACTTATACCCAAGCCCCTCTGCTAGGTCTAATAGGACTAATCAAAGAGGCAAAGCTACAACTGGTCATCTGAGATAAAGAGGGATCCACAATAGACCTGGAAAGGTCGCGGTGGAATAGGCGCTGGTGCCACCCATACAACATCTATCTATCTATCTACTAGTTTCTTGTTACTTTAAAGAGTAAATGTTAATAAATTATTGTGCATTATCATTTAATGTGGGCATCAAGTAACGTGATTTGTTATCAATTTTGAAGACTTCGATTAAGAAGGTTTTATAGGTTTTTTTGTAATAATATTTTTGTCTTATTTTTATTTAAGGAACAAGACCGCGTGAAGCTTACACGTGGATTTCTACAGACGCTGTATAGATTTATCAAACGCTTATAGTTTTGAAATAAAAAATAAAATTTCAAAAACAACTTCTACGGAGACACACACACAGAGAATTAGCGGAAGAGGGGGTGGGGTAGCAAGCACATACACAGTCACATTTTTTTTTTTTAATTGTTGGATATTTTGGTTGAAACATAGTTTTCTTAAATTTAACAAGATATTGATAAAATGAGTGATAAATGTATAACATGTAAATGTCGTATTTCACATGACTCTATAATCAAATTTTACTTCAATACTATTAAGTTTTGACGTTTCGAAAAATATATAATAACTCCTAGCATATTTTGACTTATAATCATGCCTATATTCATCTTCTTGGAAAATTTGAAGTACCCTAATGTACGTCATTTGTTTTTCACAACCGTAAACATGTACATAATTAAAAAATAATATGTTAATGTTAGAGTTTCTCTTGTCATGCTCAGTTAATTTTTATTATGTTTTGGCATTATTAAAGGCGAGTTAATTTTTAATATATTGTTCTAGCCTATCGAATATAAAAAAAAAACACTTGTGATAGTTTCATTGAAATAAAATAGTGTTTCTATAACTTGTAAAGAAATTTGGTTTATACCCAAATGGATTTTTTTGATATTTTGATAGTGCTTTATTTACGTACATATATTTATATTTATTGCATAAATAAGATTTTATAAACCTAATATTACCATATATAAAAATGACTACATCAAAAATGTTGCTTGGATAAACTACTGTTGATATTGTATTAGTAGATTTTAGACTGGTTTTATTTTCAGAATTAATTAAATTATTCACAAAAAAATTACAATTGATTGTTTAAATGCATTTATAAAGCAAACAATGGCGATCCATCTTAATTTAAGTATTATTTTTGCATATTTCAGCTTCCTAGTTGTGAATATCTTTAGCTAAATACCTGTAGCTAAAAGAACGTTAATTTTTATCATTATTTGTTAATAGGATATTTACTTTAGATATCACTTATTAAATATTAATTGTGCGCATATTGTAGATTTTGTTTCATAATAGGAGAAACAATTGCAACATAGATATCAACATAAGATTTGTAAATAATATATAATATTGCGGAAAATTGCTAAACTTCATTAAACTAAAATTTAAAAAACATATTGATGATTTGATGTTTTCTTTAATGGTTTCACTAAATTAAATTTAGTGAAACAAACCAAGTGTTTTTAATTAATTACCTATTATTCCACAATGTTTCACCACGAGGTAAATGAGAAAATCATTGGTGAAATATTTCTTTAATGGATTATTATATTCATTTTATTTTTATTTTAAGAATTAGTTATAAATATGATAGAACTGTATTTACATTATTACTTTGTTTTCAAATTACATTCTACAGAAATGTGACTACTATTTCAAAGGATTATGTGTATGCAATTTTAAAATATATTCTTTTATTCCAACTGATGCTCACCCTAATGACTAAAATAAAATAAGATATTTTATAATACATACTTCACAGATTAAGAATACATTAAGTTAAGCATGTCCGTTGTTATCAGATCATACAGTGAAATAAATGTATCTGTCATAAATAAGCGTTTTATCTCATCACGCTATAATGATAGAATAATATCTCGATCAAGTGTCATTTTATATTTACTATAACGCATCCAATTAATAACCTATACTCACATGGTATGTTGCAATATTCATTTAATATCTGACGTAAATTGACCACGGCATAAATAATGCATTTACGTAAATAAAATAATTGGTGGTGTGAGTAAATAAAATGCCATTAAAATTAAAATAATAAAGATGCCAGCGAGGCGGCGGAGAGTATATATAAATAATGAAGCCATTACTATTCATGCAAAATGTGTTCCAGGTAAAATTGTTCACGTAATGAGCTCTCGTATGTATATAAATATCGGAAAAATAAATTAAAACAAAACGGACACTTTTGCACTGATTATTTCGTTTTATTGGGGTAATTTTAATTAGTCATCGGAAATTATTATTTTTTAACATACGTTTTTCTCCATTACTGAATATATAAAATTGTACTCACTAATAATAATTTGGTTGCTTACCTGAAACAAAAAGAAAAAACAAAATTAGTATTTTCTTGTACATATAAACTTTTACCTTTAAGTAATTTACTTAAACGTATGAATGGTGATAGGCGCAATTCAATTCAATAATGGCCATAAAATAAAAATTGAAAAAAAGTTCACAGAACTATCTTTTTATTTTTTAAACAGAAATAAATTAATAAAATAATTATTATCATTATGACTAAGTAACTTATGTGATATAAAAGGATGTGGAATTTGAAAAAATAAAAAAAAATAAAACATTGAACCTTTTAATCGAAATAATATTTTTGCATTAACAACAATATTTAAAGTGATACACCTAAACTTATAATAATTATATATAAAATAGAAAAATAACAAAATGAACATAATAATAATTAGGGATAGAGACATCATGAAAGCGACATCTATCGACTAAACGTTGCACTGAACTGATCCGTTGTAAATTGTAGATTTATAAACTCCATAGTAACATTATGCCTCCCTATCTTCTACTAAGCTGCACAGACGAGACCTGAATAAATTGAAACCAGTCGACAGGGAAACAATAATATAATAATTCTTCAGTTATCATTCAATGATTAAAAATTGATTTATAATTTATTTCAATTACTAATTTTGATTGAATAATATTCTTATTAAGATTGTCAACGTTATTTATTTACAAGACGCTTTCCATCACTACAAATTAACCTTAAACGCATGATTTTACATTCCGGCAAGTAACCATTAATACAGGCGGTTTCTGGAAGAAAAACTTGTAATTGAGGTTACATAAAATAACAGCATTACATACGCAGCCAACGAGGTGAATTATATTTTATGTTAGGTGCATGAAACAATGTTAATCGATTATTGTCTAAAACACAAGCACACATTTTAATTTATTTTTTATGAATTGATCTTCATAATCGTATATTTATCAATATAAAAAATGGAATATTAATGGTTATTGTGTGTGGCTTATAATAATCTACATTTAAATATAAAATAAAAAGTATTTAATTTAGAAAAATACAGCTTCTTAAATGAAAATTATCATTTTTTAATGCACATTAAAAACATAATAATTATTGAAATCGATTATTCGTGCGAGCCTTTTATTAAAGAGGCCTAGCTACATGAAGGAACTATGATATAGTGAAACACACGTTTGTAAATTACAAATACATCTTATATTTTGTGGGACGATTAGCAAACAATAACAGTGCAAAATTGTTTGTATTGTGCTGATTGTGATATCAGTCGAGCAACGGCATCTATCAGATATGTAATTCAATGTTAATATTTTAGTTCGCGAAGTTGTTGTTTTAACTGGTAGCTGTTAGTTCCTACATAAATATAAGATAATAAAATAGTAATCATAATTATTTCCATATTCCATACTCTTTAGTTTGTTTCTTTCTATCCATTTCTCTCGTATTCCACACACTTAACTATCAAGTATCCTTTCTACTTACACGTAATGTAAGTTTGCCATCTTTCTCCGTCTAACTTTTCTTCCTTACATCCATACCCATATCTAGATTCTGCTAAGGCGACCTTTTCAACCCTAATTAGTTCACTGTTACTCAGATACTTTGCAAACCTTAAATATGCCTACCAAATCTCAAAAATTGCATATTTACTGCATTTTATTAATTTTCACTTTCTCTGGTCTTTCATCCAAACCACCGTAATAACAATTGGCTCCAAATATTCGTTATATTCGTATAAAACGAAAATAAAGTGCCTAATAGAGAGTATTTTCAAGGCGCTTAAATTTCGTTTTCTGAAGGGTCAGTGGTTTCATTTCCTTTAGATACAAAATGTAATAGTATATTCCTGTAATTAATGAGCATAGCTTTGCACTGAGTAAAGCCTTACCCAAACAGAACGCTAAAGGGTCTTTTGACACTACCAGCAAAAAGCAAATTGTAAATAATTAGATTTAATTATGTGAAAAAATGAGACAATTTGGTATGAATTATTCTAGCGACGATTCTTTGTAAGCGTTGAGTAGGACCACTGAAGCAGAAACCTAGAAAGTCAATATCCATTTTTGCATCATAAAGGATTTTGCAGTCGTAAATTCCAGCGATATTAATCCAATTAATCTCCAATTAATTTGCGGTTCAAACATAATGGGACCTTAGCCTCCAAACATATCTCCGAAATATAAATTATTCACGATTTGCATAAACGAAATGGAAAAATTAGAATCACTCGCATCTATAGATAATTCAACCAAAAGCATATATGTTTATCAGTCAACAGAAAAACTTTTCAGGTTGATCTTTCGATAATTCCTACCATAAATAATAAATAATAAATAAAGACAAAAAATCGCTTATAGTAGGTGGTAGAGCATCCCCACTATTAGTACAAATTTTCGTACATTAGTCATTTGCAGCGCCATTAGTAGTCTATGAATAAATACTTAAACTCCCTTTGAACATTTGCTCAGACGCTCAAATGACAAAAGTATGACAACCAAGTACAAAAAACGCGAATGGCCTTGTATATTCTACGATAATACAGAGTCGTTTGCGGATTTTTTTAGAGTACTCTCAGCCTCAGCAAAAACCTACACTTTATTTTTACAAAGCGATATATTAGAGGCTCAAAAGAATTATTAACATACAGATGGCAGGTGACCCGTTGAAGTGCAGCTTAGGTACACAGAATGAAAGCTCGGTATGTGTGAAATGTGCATCAACGCAGATGCAGGAAGAAGAAAGGGCTGAAAATAATCGATGGCACACACGTTTTGTATTGTGAAAGTCCCAACATCTTTTTCTGGAGAATGATTCGTTAAAAGAGCAACCGACAGACATTATGTCCAGGAAGCTCGAATTCGAATTACCGTTTAAGGTGTCGATCGAGGACCCCAAAACGGCTTTAATGAGAGTCAAGGAGTTTGGACGAGGAATATCAGACTGGTACATGGATGGTGCCAAGAATACCAGAGGTACTAGAATAGGCATTTATGGCCCTAACCAAAACCACAGGAGTTTCATGGCTCTGGGTACGACGCCCATGATTTTGCAAGTGGAAGCGATTGCATTTGATATGTGCGCCAGAGAATGCTTGGATAAGCACCTAAATGGCGCGCATATATACATCTGCTCAGACAGCCGAGCCACATTAAACGTCGTTCGAGCCTATAGTCACGGGTCACGGAATGTCGGGACTCATGACAGGGCGAAGTAGCCTTCGATTCCGGAAGTGATTGGTTAAGGGAAGAACAATAGATCTTTTAGGTCGCAGTTCAAGAGAGGCTAATACACCTCACTAGCACCCTATGTTAACCTTTTTTTTATAGGGACGTGATGGCCGCGCACGACCAACAGTGCCCCCCTCTGAAAAGAACCACCAGCGGGACTGTGACAATACTTCACTGGCGCCTCCTCGCCGTCGTGTGCCTTTATTTGTCTTTATTTACAGTACATGTTACATATACAAACACATATTACAAACTGGAAATTATATGTTACTTATATACATATTTGTACTTGCCTACCCTTCCTGCAGCCCCTTGATGTAGTCCTCTTTCCTTTCGAGGATTATATTCGCCGTGGCGTCTACGGCGTCCCACATCTCTGCCGAGTCCATCATTGCGGGGACCAGGTTGTCGGGGGCTGGCATTCCGCCCCAGCTTCCCAGGTAGGCTGTCTGCACTTCCTCCCACTGGGGGCACAGGAAAAAGGTGTAAAGCGCGTCATCCACCTCGTCGTTACACCACAGGCACCTGTCCTCGACTGCCTTCCCGATCCTCTTGAGGTAGGCTTGGAAGCAACCGTGCCCCGAGAGTACCTGGGCGAGATGGTATGACAGCTCCCCGTGCCTCCTCTTGTTCCATGAGTTTATGTGGGGGATAAGTCGCCGGGTCCATGCTCCCTTGCTTCCGGCAGACCATCTTTTCTGCCAGCGGTCCATGAGGCGCCCCCTTGCTTCTGCATACGCTGCCTCTTTCAGCTGGCCCTCCGCGGTCGCTACGAGGACACGGAGGAAGTGGTGAGCACGTTATTTCCAGCCAAACCGGGACACCGCTCCGCAGGTGGACCTCCCCAGACCATCGCGCCGGAAGACCTGTTCACCGAGGAGGAGGTGGCAGCAGCGGTAAGAGCCCTACCTCGGCGAAAGGTTCCAGGACCTGGGGGAATTCCAAACGAGGCCCTTAGGGAAGCGGGAACGACCCACTGCGTGAGCTGTTCAACTGCTGCTTCTGCGAAAGGGTGTTTTCCTCCCGATACAAGATGGCCAAGCTGGTGCTCCTCCTAAAAGTAGGCAAGCCCCTTAACACACCCGGAGGATACAGAGCCCTCTGCCTCGTGGACGTCGAGGGCAAGATGCTTGAGAAGCTCGTTAGGGGCAGGATCGCAGAATGGGTAGACACGAACTGGAGCCTATCACATAACCAGTACGGGTTCCGGAGAGGATGCTCAACGGTGGACGCCCTCCTTGAGGTAAGAAGGCTAGCCGACGAGGCCAACCAAGGGCCATTGAGAGGGCGAAGGCATTGTCTAGCGGTTGCGCTAGACGTCAAAAATGCCTTCAATTCCCTCCCGTGGTCCTCCATCATGTCGGCGCCGCAGGAAAAGTGGCTCCCTCCGCATCTCCTGTCAATAACGGCCAGCTACCTCGACAGCACGTTCCTTCAATACGTGGGACAGGGTGGCGCAACTACAGAGAGGCGAGTCTTAGGAGAAGCCTCGCAGGGCTCCGTCTTGGCACCACTACTATGGAACATAGTATATGACGGAGTCCTCGACCTCCCTCTCCTTAGCGGCGTAAACATAGTAGCATTCGCCGACGACATCCTAGTGGTGGCGAGGAAGAGGGACATCATGACGGTGCGCGCTACCACGCAGGAAGCCATGACAGCGATATCCGGATGGCTGGACGCCGCTGGGGTGGACCTGGCCCCGCATTAAACCTCAGCTCAACCTAAAGCCTGGCCCTCGAGGAGAAGAGCGGGGAGAAACCGGGTCGAGTCGATTAGGCTGCTGGGGTACGAAGTGGTGGTAATGAACCGCCTCAAATACCTCGGGGTGCTCATCGAGGCGAACCCGCGCAAGAGTACTCACGTGGCTGAAGATGCACTTCGCGCCAGGGAGGCGGCAAGCCAGGTGGCAAGGCTTCTAGCCAACACGGGCGGGCCCTCTGAAGAGGCGGCTGCTCATGGGTGTGGCCAAGGCTAAACTGCTCTACGCAGCACCGGCATAAGCGGACTGCGTCAAGTCACAGCGGAATGTCGACCAGTTCCGGAGGGCAATGATACCAGACGCCCTTAGGATCTCCCGCGGATACCGCACCATCTAGACTGAGGCGGCGGACCTCGAGATAACAGCCCGTGGAGACCCTTTTTTTGTGGCTGTGAGGTGGAAAATCTTTTATAGACAGAGTGTGGGAGTCCCCAGAACTACTGGTATACCCACTAAAAACCACCTCCCCAAGTCGCCCTGCGGAACCGCCGTCTGGCATTACTTCACGGGGTGTAGGGTGTCTTCTGCGTCGGTGATGTGTTCGTGTGTATGATGAGTGTGTGTGTGTGCCACCCCGCGGAACCGCCGTCTGGCATTACTTCACGGGTGTAGGGTCGTCTGTGTCGGTGATGTGTTCGTGTGTATGACGAGTGTGTGTGTGTATGTGTGTGTGTGCGAGGAACCGCCGTCTGGCATTATTTCACGGGGTGTCAGTGTCGTGTGTGTGTGAGAGAGATGTGCGTGTGTGTGCAAGGAACGGCTCGGGTACGTGGGGTCGCTACTCCCAAATGGCTGTGCACGTCAACCACTTCTGCGGGCATGTTAACCTAACTTTTTTTTTTTTTTGTAGCCGGGAGGTGGAAAATCTTTTATAGACTGAGTGTGGGAGTCCCCAAAACTATACTGGTATACCCACTAAAAACCACCTCCCCATGTCGCCCTGACACCCCGCGGAACCGCCGTCTGGCATTACTTCACGGGGTGTAGGGTCTCGTCTGTGTCGGTGATGTGCGCGCTACTCCCAAATGGCTGTGCACGTCAACCACCCCTGCGGGAATGTTAACCTAACCTAACCTAACCTAACAAGCTCATTTACACACACACAAATACACAAATCACACGGCGGAAGGACCACGTGGTCATAGTCAAACACTACTACTACTACTACTATAAATCAAATGAGATTATTGGCTCTGCTGGACCATAATTATCAAACATACAAGCTATTCCTAAGAAGACGTGGTTTTTATTAAGCGCATGAAGCGCAAGACGTTACAGTTGAAGACATGAAACTGTACATTAAGAACGTCATGACTTCGTCAGATTTTATGTGTGAGAAACTATCAATAAATCCTTCAAGAAGTGCATATAAAATAGGGGCAGGCTTTAAATATCATAAAAAACTTACTGATTCCACTAGTTGGTCCGAAGGAATCTCAGTTAATCTTAAAACTAAACATGTATTTTCTGAACATTCAATGTGCCCGCAATAATATGCTTGAACTCGAATCATTCTTATTAACTAAAAAAACAGATATTAGTGTTAACTGTCCTAGTGAACTTTGGTTAAAAGAACAGGAAACCACATGTTTTAAACTAGAAAATTACAGCATAGCATCATGTTTTTCTTTGCATATGGGGGTGATGCAGCTCGCCAATAGTATACACATAAAATTTCTTGAAAATATTAATTAATTGTCAGTAGAAAAACACTGTGAAATATTTCTACCTTTATATAATGTAATTTTGATATGTGTGTATAGGTCCCCAGACGCAGAATTAAATAAATTTCTAACAATCATGGGTAATATTTTAGAAAATATTAAAATATTTAAACATTTCATTATAGAGCGTGACTTTAATGTCTTATTTAATAGTAGTGATAAAGGTTTGTAAATTATTTACTTAATATGGACTATTTGGCACAGTAAACTTTTATACATAGTGGAAATTGTTTAAAAAATATTTTCACAAATCTCCATACAAGCGTCATGTCATGTCATGTTCGATCCCATTGGAATCCATGTAAACATTAAAATTCATATAATAGTTTAATTATCATCTCCGCGATATGCGCCAAACTATGAACTTAATTCGAGAATAATCAATAAAAAACCCTAATTTAAAGGACTGCTTAAAATACAAAAGAAAATACAATAATTGTTAAATAATATCGAGCAAGTCAATAATCAAATTATCTCTTGGTTCAATTCAAATATGCTACTCGCAAATGCATAAAAAATAGATAATATTGAATCAATCAATTAAAAAAAACATTACACTTATATAAAAAGTAAACTTAACTCTACGACTTATATAATTAGGCAAATTCGAGATTTTTCAAAATTTTCAACCCTTAGAGACGTATACTTTGCATATTTTTATTCTATAATTGCTTATGGACTATTGTACTGGGACAATCCAGCAATTATAAAAGACGTGTTTCGGCGATTGCTCGCCATTCTCAATGAAACAGAATATGTTTCATCAAGAGTGTAGTAAAGCAATTATCAATCAAATTATAAAATAATTGCTTTTACTCCAAATGAATTATTTCGTGCCATGTTAAAACTCAATAAGCAAGAATCATGTCGAGAATATTTCGAGAGGTGAAATATACTTACTATTATTAATTTGTACATTCTACAGGCAAGTGGTTTTGTCCACTGTAATAAAAATAAATATAATATTGGGTTCACAAGAACCATCTCTAAAAAAAATCACATTTTTTACCATGCCTCCAGAATTTATAATAAGCTTCCTGACTTTATTAAACAGAAATCTCAAAATTTATTATCAGAACAACAGAACAGTTTTCGGAGAGCAAGATCTGCAACAGATGCGGCAATTGCTCTTCTTAAGGAAATCACCGATGGATTTGAGGAAGATATGCGTACTGTCACATTCTTCCAGAACCTCAGCAAAGCTTTAGACTGGCCCAGATGATATCCAAGGTCAATTAATTGAAGCATGTGCAGATACTATTGCTCCATTTTTGACTAAGACAATAATAATTTATAATTTTCACCTTGATAACTGTCGGTTAATAAATTAATTTATTAGTTATTGGGAAGGAAGGGGATTGTTACAGTAAACCAAAACCCATCAGACGATTCCGATTTAAATTTGTGGTGCCACAAGGATCAATATTAGAGCCCATGTTTATCATCTACGAATTATTCTCTATATAGTCAATATTTTGGTAATAATGTTTTAAATATTTTAATGTGTTTGTACGTCTCTCTTTGATTTTTATATGTTTTAGGCCTTAATTTCATAATTTTATTCATTATTATATATTCACTGTGTACTTAGCCAACATTATATTTAACTGACTTATATAAACACGTATGGCAATGGCATTAATAAATTATTATTATACTTCTATCGCGATGGTAAAAATCTCACTTGAATTATTATTCGCCGATAACGATTTATTTTTATTCTCGATTCTTTTTACCTTTCAGTGTCGGATTCTAATTCTTTATACATACAAAATGAATTATGTTTATGTTTATGTTTATTATTCTTTAGCTTACAATCCAAAATTAAAAAAATACATATCAATATCTACACAAAAATTATATTAATTACATCTATTTACAAAATTAACGAATTAACTTTTTAAAAAGTAATACTTTTACTTTATTAGAATAATTGTTAATTATTTAATTATAAAATTTGTCCGTACGGGTAGAAAGCTATGTCCACCAGCACGTTTAGGATCGCGTAGTCGACCCTAAATAAAATGAGCTGACACCCAAGCATTTATAATTATAATTACTCCATCCCTAAATCGAGGTATTTTAATGAAATACTGAGTCATTAATCGGGGGTTTTGTACCTGTAGGTTCCTTTGTTGGGAATAATTCATGGTTTCTTGGAAATCTTCGTTTTACATAGTAAATTTCAATGATGGCCATAATATATAGATTATTATGATCCAGTAATTTGTTCATCTATCCTCATATTTCAGTTCTAGTAGTTTCATTTTCTTTTGGTGACATTGGATTTCATGTATTTTGTAGAGATCGATGTCTTTGTTGGTGATTTCTTTGGAATTTATGCGATAGATAGTAGGTGATGTGTCCTATTTCTGGTAAAAGTAGGGGTTCTAATCTTGTAAAAATTTTCTTGTTTATTAGGAATCGTTGTATCTTGGGTTCACATTTAGCAAGTAATTTAATTAAGAAATTTCCTTGAAGAGATGTTAAATGGGTTCGTTCGCAGATTGTTTGTACTTTGGTCCTATTTGGGAATATTACTATGTAATTGGATTCATCAATTTGTTGAATGATGTTTTTTTGTGAATTCTATTGATATTTGTAAGCATTTCGCTGTAGATAATGTCAATTTTAAAAGTTGTAAGATGCAATCTTCTGTTTTAATCCATCGATGAGTTGACATCGATAAAATGTATTGTTAGAAATCTTATCACATTAATTAATGATAAGAAGAAACTGGTTCATAAATATTATAAGCAATTTCCAGAAAGTATTGTCAATTTAAACAGCTACGTACAAGATCTGATCATTTAAAACGTAACATTGCATCTAATCCCAAACAATTTTTGTATTTTGTAAGGGCCAAAAATCGCGATTCTTTTATTCCTGTCGAAATGTTGTATAATGATGAAACCAGCAATGATGATTATGAATCTGATAACCATTTTGCAAAATGATTTTCATCATTTTATTCTGATGATAAGTCCACACATTCACCTGTGTTTAATAAAACTAATGTTAATACCGATATTCCTTGATATATTTCGAATTTCCACATTTGTAACGCAATTAATTCATTAAAACAAAGCTATAATCCAGGCCCTGATGACACTCCACCTGATGTTATTAAAATTGCATTTATTCCTTAACTCACTTTTGTTTATTATTTTTAATTATTCTCTTGACAAAAGTGTTTGTTCTATTGTTTGGAAACGGAGCTATGTAACTCCTATATTCAAATCTGGTAAGACATTGGTAATTATAGAGGCGTGACAATTCAATCTAGTATACTTAAACTGTTTGATAAATTAATATACATTGTGTAAAGTGGTGGGGTTTCCTATAGGGAAAACTTTTTTAATATGAATTTTAGGAAACAAACTTATTCTTTTTAAAAAATTTTGCTTTCGAAACACCTTAAACACCTTGTGGTCAAAGAAAAATCCAAAGGGGTTTCGAAGCAAGCAATTTTTTTATAAAGAATAAGTTTTTTCCTAAAATTCATATTAAAAAAGTTTTCCCTATAGGAAACTTCATCACTTTAGACACTGTATATATACAAAAAATTCGATTGATAATTGACAATTTTTCATTCTGATGACATCAATGTCTTGAAAATAATTTCTCGATGAATACAATATACATGGATATTTCCATATGCCATGTTACTCTAATATCCAAATTGGAATCGTACGGTTTTAGTCAGTCAATTATTGCAAAGTTTCAAAGTTTCTTAAGTGATCGTTCACAATGTAAAATCTAAAATCTTTCATGTTCCTCCAAGTGTAACACAAGGTGTACCACAAGGGTCGCATTGTTGCCCTTTATTATTTCTTCTGCTTTATTTGCAGATTATTTAAAGATTTTCAAAGAAATACACAAAATTGAGGATTGTAGACTTCTTCAAAACGATATATCATCTGTATCGAATTGATGTTTCGTTAATAGGCTTAATTTTAGCATTGATAAATGTAAATTTATGTCTTTTTCCCGGAAGAAACACGTATTAATAATACTGTTTTTAAAGTCAGCATATTTAAAGATCTCGGTGTATAATTTCTTTTTCTATTGTTTGCTCTAATTGTTTCAATTTTAAGTCTTTTTATTTATATTTAGTTTTTAGTATCTGGTAGTCTCTGTTGTTAAGAGTTGTGTATATTGTTTTTTTTTGTGAATTTTTCAGTCCTTATGTCAGATTTTCTTCTTGTCTTATAGTTGTGTATTTCTTAATTTATAGTGAGTGATATATTTGTCTTTATAAGATTATTTTTAATTTTATATATGAAGAGTAGGTTGTTTAATGTTACGAGGTTTTTTATGTTTAATTCTTGGGTCTTGGGTCTATAGTTCTACGGTACTAGTTCTTTTATCTAATTTGTAAAGGTTTTTTAGCATTTTATTTTGTTGTATCTGTATTTTTGTTAACATTGTTTTTGTTGTTTCCCCAGATGTTACATAGGTAATTATTTTTTGAAGTAAACAAGGCGTGGTATATAGATTTTTTTGCGGTTGAAGGTACGTAACTACGTATTTTGTCGATTGCTGCCAAAGTTTTAGTATTTTGTTTGAGTAGTTTGTTGATGTGCGCGTCTCATTTGAGATTCTCTTGGATTTTTAGTCCCAAGTAATCTATTTCTTTGATTTATTTGATGTCCTTTCCTTCTATTGTTATTTTAAGATCTGGTAATGGAAATTTATCATTAAACACCATGTAAGTTGTTTTATCTTCGTTGATTGTTAGAAGGTTATTAAAGTACCAAGTTTCTAATAGTGTTAAATTATTATTGATCTTTTCTTGGATTTTGGTATAGTTTATCCCATTTTATATAATGCAGGTATCATCTGCATATATATATGGTTTGCCATTTAGATCTAGTTCTAATATATCATTGGTATACATTATGTATAGTGTTGGTGGTAGTACACCTCCTTGTGGTGTTCTATATTCTGAGAACATCGGTATGCTTTCCTCATTTTTAATTTTTGTTATTTGAGGTCTGTTTGTTAAATAAGTTTTTATAAGGTGTATGTCTTTTTGATCCCTGATTCCTATAGCCTTTAGTTTTTCTATTAGTTTGCTTTTTGAAACTGTATTGAAGGCCTTCTTCATATCAATGTAAATCCCCACTACTTTTTCTTTTTCTTGTAGCTTCGTTTTGATTTGGTTTATTAAGTCATATGCTGCCGATCCTGTTCCTGAATGCTTTTGAAATGCGTATTGTTGTTGATGGATAATTTTGTGCATATTTAGGTGATCAGTTATTTGACTTTGTAAGACCTTTCTAGTATTTTATTTAAGTTTGAGAGAAGTGAAATAGGTCTATAGTTTTCCGGACTTGTTTTGTCACCTTTTTGGTGTATTCGGATTATTATTGTTTTTTTTTTCCATGTATTCGGGGTATATTCTTTATTTTATTACTTTCCTTATTAATTTTACTAATATATTTGTAAGATAAAGAGAATGGTTGCGACCGTTACTACGTGGTAATCCATACTTACACTGAATTGAAAAATTCACTATGTTTTAACCACAAATAATTATTGTAAAAATATTATATAACGTATAGGCACAATTATATAAATCTAAACAACACAGCACGACTCGAGTTTCGACGTTTTATCGTCATTATCAAGTGAATTATAAATATACCTGCCGCTAATTGTTTGCGGATTATCTCGGGAGGGTAGTGCCAGATTAAAAAGTGGCGAAAAGATTAGTTCGGTCTGCTCATTAAGAAGATTTACTGACGGATTTCGGCTCTGTTTGAAAATTTCCAATGACTCCAGGAGATTAAGCTTAGCGCCCTTGTTGCAATTATGCAAAATTTTTAGATTATTTATATCCGGGAATTGGTGTTTGCATTCTAAACAATGATTTGAAAAAGAGCTAGTGTCTTGATTAAGACGAAAAGCACGATGATGTTCGGAAAAACGAGTTGATACACTTCGTCCTGTTTGACCTACATACACACTATTGCATTCTGAACACCGGATCTGATACACCCCAGATTTTTTAAGAGGATCGACTTTATCTTTGGCATTGAATAGCATGTTTGATAATTTTCCAGGAGGTTTAAACGCTACTTGATGATTCTCTTTTCGAAAAATATTAGCAATCTGTTCGCTGGTTTTTCCAAAGTATGTGAGCGGAATGAATTTTAATTAAATTTACTCTCGAAATAGATTTAATTTTAATTAAATTTACTCTCGAAATAGAAAATAACAATGGTGACAATGGTTTCCCCACTAACCTTATTCAAAACCTATGGCATCCCCTTAACTACTGACAGAAGAGCCACAGAACTAAATAAAATAATTTCAATTGCCAGTGACAATGGTTTCACCACTAACCTTATTCAAAACCTAATAAACAAAAAAAGTCATCAAACCACAAGGGTTTTAATATATCCGAAAATAGCTAATTCAAATACATCGTTCATTCCGCTCACATTCTTTGGAAAATCCAGCAAACAGATTGCTAATATTTTTCGAAAAGAGAATCATCAAGTAGCGTTTAAACCTCCTGGAAAATTATCAAACATGCTATTCAATGCCAAAGATAAAGTCGATCCTCTTAAAAAATCTGGGGTGTATGAGATCCGTTGTTCAGAATGCAATAGTGTGTATGTAGGTCAAACAGGACGAAGTGTATCAACTCGTTTTTCCGAACATCATCGTGCTTTTCGTCTTAATCAAGACACTAGCTCTTTTTCAAATCATTGTTTAGAATGCAAACACCAATTCCCGGATATAAATAATCTAAAATTTTTGCATAATTGCAACAAGGGCGCTAAGCTTAATCTCCTGGAGTCATTGGAAATTTTCAAACAGAGCCGAAATCCGTCAGTAAATCTTCTTAATGAGCAGACCGAACTAATCTTTTCGCCACTTTTTAATCTGGCACTACCCTCCCGAGAGAATCCGCAAACAATTAGCGGCAGGTATATTCCCTCATCCCAAAATAGTTAGTATAAAATCACAATTTCATCAATTTATAATTCACTTGATAATGACGATAAAACGTCGAAACTCGAGTCGTGCTGTGTTGTTTAGATTTATATAATTGTGCCTACATGTTATATAATATTTTTACAATAATTATTTGTGGTTAAAACATAGTGAATTTTTCAATTCAGTGTATATTTGTAAGAATTACATTATTTTGTTTTATAAGTTTATTTGAGATCCTGCCAAATCCAGGAGTTTTATATTCATTTAGATCCATAATTATGTTGTAAATTTCTTTATAGTTAGTTCATTGAAAGGTAAATGTAGGTATGGGGTTTTTCGTTACTGTTGTTGAAATTTTATTTGTACTTTTAGTTTGTTCATTTGCTAATTGTTTTCCAATGTTTGTAAAGTAGTAGTTTATTTCGTTTGCTGTTTCTTTTGTGCTTTTGGTAAGAGTTTCGTTGTTTTGTTCTAATTTCTCCAAATCCTTTTTCCTCATTTTTTTTTGGTTTTTATTTGTTTGTTTAATATTTACCATAAGGTTTTTGTGTTGTGTTTATTATTCTTAAACTGTCTTTTATAGTATTGAATTTTTATCATTTTTATGATTTTTGTAGTTTCTTTTTTATGTCTGTAATATTCTTGTTTTATATTTTCCTTTATCGGATTTTTATTATATTTCTTCTGTAGTTGATTTCTCTTGTTGATTTTCAATAATATTTCTTTATTAGTTTAGTTTAGTTTATTCACTTTACAAGATCTATTAGAAAATTAATACAAAAATACATACATAAATATAATTAATCACTTTAAAATTTCGAGCATAGATCTTGAAGGCGGAGTTCACAGTTTTTCGTGTTCTTCCACTCGACCCATTACACTGCTGGTGCTGATGATCCTTATGTAGCCATTAAGGCAATATTTTGGCCATTTCTGGCATATTTAGGTCTAATTTTTAAAGACTTCTATAATTACACGGACTTGTGTCAGAGTGACATAAAAAATTAATTAAAATTATTATTCCAAGGATTTTGTTTCCTCCTTTTTATCTGTGTGGTTCTTTGGTTACTTCGAATGATATTTTCTAGAGTAATTGATAATTGTTAAAAATTATTTATTTTGTTTATATTAATGTTATTTATTTCGTTTTTGCATTGGTCGTATTTTATTTTTGTAGCGCTATACACTTGATATTTGTATTTTACTTGATCTAGGTCATTTATTTGAATATTTATGGCATTGTGGTCCAACATGCTTGATCCTGTGATTTGTATTTTGTTTATTAGTTTAGGTTTGTTGGTAATTACAAAGTCTATTATTGAATTTTTGCCATTTTCATTAAATCTCGTATATCATTTTGAACATACTTTATTTCGTATTTTATAATTGTTTTCTATTATTATGTTTTTATATTCTTCTGTTATTTTATTTTTTTCTAATAAGTTGATATTTATATCTCCCATCAGTACATGTCCTCGATATTTCTTAAATATATCATTCTTTAGTGTATTTTTTAATGTTTGTAATGTAACTTGTGGAGGTTTATAAACAAGGGTAATTTGTAAATTGAACTTTATTATTTCTATGGTTAAAAATTGTATTTTACTTATTCTTTTATTTGCTATTGTCTTGTATTTTCTGTCGTGTCTTATATATATTGCGAGACCGCCTCCTCTCGTGTCTCTGGAGTTGAATTCTACGTTATAATTTTTTAGTGTGTATAGGTCTTCATTATTTGGTGATAGCCACGTTTCTGTTAATACGATTATTTTAGGATTATTTTGTATTGTTGGTAAAATTTCTATTTCATGGAATTTGTTTACGATGCTTCTAACGTTATGTAGGTATATGGTATTCATTTTAACACTTTTGTTATTTATCTGTTTATTCATTTGGTTGATCTAAGCATTAACAAATATTTTCTAAATCACTCTGATTTCTGATTTTTATTTTGTTACTGGCTTTTGATTTTTTTATAAAAATATTACCCTCTCTAGTCCATAAGTATTTGTACTCATACTCTTCATTTAGTACTCTTGCCTTGTAGAACAAGTCGTTGGCTAAGGAGGTGAGTTGCTCATTTATATATATTTCATTTGTTTTTTCTTTCAGTGCACATTCAGTACTAGTTATAGAGCCTATCGTTTTTCTAGCATTTAAAATACTTTCTTTAGACGTTTTTGTTTCTATATAATTTCATTTTATACTGAATTTGTACAACTGTTTTATCCGTTAATATATGATTATTCATGATTATTAATCGGAAGTTATTTATAGAGTTACTAATATCCATGTGTTATTGTTTACTACTAATGTTATTGTTTTGTTAAATTATCAATTACATCATTTAAAAGTGATATTTCTTTATTTAATTTTTGAACACGACTATTTTGGCTACCATATCATTCGCATTTAAGTTACCAGAAATACTGTTTATCATTGAGTCAAGGCCGTCTATTAAGGGTCGTTTGATTCTGTAATTTGGAATCATCGAATTAATTTTTTATTCTGCTAATTTTATTTGGGGTCGGGCCATTTGCCAATAATGGTGGAGTTAGGACTGGGAAAATTTAGGGAAAATGAACAAGAACAGGAATGGTGGAAGTTAGAGGATAGTGTAAATGCTATCAAGAATATGGGAAAACGATTAGAAAAGATTAACTGGAATGAAGTTAAAACAATAGAAGAGATGGAAGGGATTATTGCGGGATGCGGTAGAAAAGTGGAAAGAAGGGATGGGGAAAGGTGCGCTTGGTTTGATGAAGAATGTCGGGACGCAAAAAGGGAGGTAAGGAAGACTGTGAGGGAATGGACCTTGGGTAGAGAAGAGGAGAGATGGGTGGTGGCAGCGAGGACTAAGTACGCAAAACTATGCGAGGAAAAGAAGATGCAGGCCTTGGAAAAAACGAGTAACAACTTGAAATTATGTAGGAATGAAAAGGAGATATGGAGTATTTTAAAAAGAGGTGAGAGGAGGCAACATATAGGAGTGTCTCTACAAGAATGGTCTCTACAAGTGGGGTAAGGGAACAAGAGTCGGTTGGGGAAATTGAAGAGTTTACGGAGGAGGAAATAGAAAAAGCATTTAATGAGTTGAAAACTGCTGCAGGACTGGATGGGTTAAAGGCAGAAATGTGGCAACAGATAGGAAAGGAAGGAAAGCAGAAATTCGGAGAGCTGCTGAATCAAATATGGAGAGGAGAAGCAGAGTTCCCAAAAGCGTGGCGTGTGGGTCTTATGTGTCCGGTACACAAAGGTGGTGATACATTAAATGTAGAAAATTATAGAGGGATAACAATTATGTGTACCGGGTACAAAATTGCCATGACAGTGGTAAAAAATAGAATGGAGAAGGAGGTGGAGATCAATAGAATTCTGCCGGAGACGCAAGGGGGTTTTAGAAAAGGGAGGGGAACAAGGGATCAAATCTTTACACTGGCAAGGATTGTGGAGAGAGTGTTGGAAGAAAAGGGCAGTCTACGCTGTTTTCCTGGATTTGAAAGCAGCGTATGATACTGTACCGAGAGAGAGATTAGTGGAGTGTTTGAGAAGGAGAGGAGTGAGTGCAGGAATGGTGGAATGGTGTAGAAGGGTGTATGAGGAAACGTGGGTGAGTGCGAAAGTGGGAGCGAATGTGTCTGAAAGGTTTAGAATTTGGATGGGGGTGCGACAGTTGAGACCTTTACTCTTTAACATATATACTAGTGAATTGGAAGAGATTTTGAGAAAAGGGCAAGCGGGCGGAGTAGTGATTAGAAAAGAGAAAGTATGGATGCTGGCGTATGCGGATGATGTGGTGCTTTTGGCGGGAAATTGGGGAGAGATAAAAGAGGTGATGCAAAGAGTAGAGAGGTATATGGACAAAAGAGGAATGCAAGTGAATGCAAGGAAAACAAAGTGGATGCGATTTAGGAAGCGTGGAAGGGAAGGAAGAGTGGGTAAATTAGAATGGAAGGGGGAGGTAATTGAAAGAGTGAAGGAATTTAAATACTTGGGCTTCGTATTTAAATGCACAGGAGGATACGGTGAGCACGCCAAATGAATACAGGGGAAAGCCAGAAAAGCTTGGGGCATTGTGAGGAAAAAGTGGGGGAAATGGTTTTCCAGCAACTTTCAATTGGCGTGCCAGCTGTGGGATGCATGTGTGAAGCCTATTTTGCTGTATGGGGTAGAAACTTGGGGAATGAGGAAATATGAATTTATTGAGAGGAAGCAGTCATTATTCCTGAAGCAGATTCTGGGGGTGGAAAGATCAACACCTGGGTACATTCTGCTTCAGGAAACAAATAGAATGAGTGTGCATGCAGAGGCAATGGAGAGAGTGGTAAAGTATGAGATGGATTTAATTGGATTGGATAATGAGAGATTGGTGAAAGAGGTATGGAGAACGTGCATGGGGAGAAAGGGGAGTGAGTGGAGGTTAGAACGTAGAAAGATGTATGAAAGGGCAGGAGTATCTGAGAATATTGTAAATGAATGGTTGGAGAATGGGGTAAATGTACGGGCATGGATGAAAGAGAAGTGGAAAGAGGTTGAGATGCAGGAGAGGCAAGGTTGTATCGGAAGGGGCACATATAATCCAGGGTATGAAAGATGGCAGGTATATGGGAGGGTGCCAGCGTACCTAACTAATAGTGTCTACTCAAATGAAGAGAAGATTACCCTGGCGCGAGGTAGATGCGGTACGGAAAAGAGGGGAAGAAAGGTTTGGATGGGAGAAAGTTATGGTAGGGGTGCACTGTGTACGAATGGGATGGATACATGGAGTCATTTGGGAGAAGAGTGTGAAGGAGAGCTTGAGAAGTGGTTGGGGGAAAAAAGGAAGGTTACGGAATGGATGAGAGAAGATGGAGCTGGTGTAAAGGTTTTGGTCAGACTTGGGTGGGAGAGAGAATTAAAAAGGAAAAGGAAAATATGATAGAATATTTGTTTTTTTATGTAGAGGTTTGTATATATAATTATATGTATATGTAGAAAGGTTTTGTAAGTTTTGCGTTTTCGTTTCTCATGGTTCTTGATGGTACAGATAGTAATTTTGATTGATTAAAAAAAATATGAACTGTACTATCCTACCCACTGCGCTAATTATTATTCTTTTATGACAAAATTACTTTTTATTAAATAATACTTTTACTACTATAATAATTGTTAATTACTTAATTACAATATATGTGTGTACGGGTAGAAAGCTATGTCCGGACTCGACGATTAAGATCAACCAGACAAAGCCACATAATCCACCCATTAGCAACACTAATCCCCAAAATACAATTATAAGGAATAGACAATCACTAATCCGCCGTAATGATGCCCCAGTTAGAGAATGACCAATCACAAGAAGCCGAGCAAAACAAAATATCATATAAATACCGCATTCAACATCGTATATACCTTGGTTCTCCAATGGTATGCTGACCTATTTTTAGTTCGGGTTTGTAGGTTCTTCTAATGTTAAATTTTCTGAGGATGTTCTTCAGTTCGGTGTGGAGTCTATTACTTTTCTTGTTGGTGATCTTGGTGATTTTGTCCGGCTTGAAATTATTCTGAATGAGGGCTTTGTGAAGTGTGTCCAATTCCTGTTTATTGTTTTCTTCGTCTGTTAGTCTTATAGATCTTGTTACTAGTGTTTTGGCAACGGACTATATCTGTGCTGGGTGGTGGTGTGATTCAGCATTTAGATATCGATTGGTGTGAGTGTTCTTACTGTAAATAGTGTGGCTAAGGCTGCCGTCCGGTCGTTTTTTTAGTAAAACGTCTAATAAGAGTAGTTTTCCCTCGACTTCTGTTTCCATAGGAAATGGTCTAAATTTTCGCGGCCATGTGGCCATATGACCAATGTGTCGTCCACATACTTGAGCCACAATTTTAGTTTTAATATATGGGTGTGTAGTGCTCTGGTCTCAAAGTATTTCATATAAAGGTTGGTGATGATTGTTGAAAGTGGAGAGCCCATTGGTGCGCCTTCGATTTGTATGTATTTCTGACCGTTGAATGTAAAATATGTAGGGGAAAGGCAGTGTTTAGCGAGGTCTAGTAATTCTTGAGAGGGCCTGTGTACAGTAGAATCAACTTCCTGGATCTTACAATAAGTATTGAAAATAACAAACTGCAGTATAAAATATATAAAAAGCCAACACCCACAGATACAATAATACCAAATGATTCGTTCCACTCACACCAAATTAAAAAGTCAGCACTCAATTCATACACTCACCGCCTTTTAGCCATTCCAATGCAGGAGCAAGCGTACAAAGAGGAATTAAACTCAATAATACAGCATAAAAAAATTACAATTTAGTTTTACATAACTTTGATAATGATCCATAGAGACCGAAACACGTGTCAGTTATCTGAAAATAAAGAAATGGAACATAACAAGAGTTTTACTTCTCCCAATATGAAAGACAATTTCTACCAAAAGTTACAACAGGCCTACGATCCAAGCAAATAAGATCAAGCTAGTCGCGATTTAAACGCAAAGATATGTTCATCGCATCCACACAATTTTCTAAAAGACTAATATCAAAAACTGAATAGTTGAGGCTGTTAGTTGTTGAAAGTTCATATTCAAATCACTTTGGTAAATTTTCGTAAATGAAATACGATAACACTTTCAAATATTTATTTTGCTGTTCGCGACAATTATTTCGACACACTGTGTCTTCTTCAGGCGAAGAAATGATACAAAATTTTTTATATTTAAAACTATTTACACTAATCACCCTAAGCCAGCCATTTTTGAGAGACTATTAAACCAATTTAAAGAAATTGGAAGTGTCAGTTATAAAAAACCCACAAAAAACAGGCTTTTTATACTAAAGTAACAGACTAAATTAATTATCTTACGTTTTTAAATACGATAAATTTTTGAACTACTAAAACGCTGCGACAATATCACATTTGACTACTTCTTTTTTCAAACAAATAAAATAGTGGACTATGTTATTCATGAACATTACACAACACAAAGGAAGAAACTTAATAAACTAATTCAAACCAAACAACAAGCACAAGAAGCAGCACCAATCATCAACACATCACCAAACTTTTTTCCGAGGATAAAAAATCTGTCCGTTATTGAATTTACGAAAGAAGAGTGTACATTAATGGAGAAAGGCTTGAAATTTTCCCTATACCCAAAAAAT
>CAXAKX010001339.1:0-120836 GCA_963969525.1 Ontholestes murinus | reverse complement strand
GTTTGATATTCTGCGGAATAACCTATACCCACCTGAGTTGTTGAAGAGACTGATATATCGTTCCCCAAATCGGATAGACTTGCCTCGCGAGGTTCGTGTTGCGCGTAGTGATGTGTCAGTGCCGGATAATACCATCTATCTTACTTTGCCCTTCGTTGATGGTCTTTCTCAACATTTAACTAGCATCTTTCGCTCTGTCTCTCCTAATGTATTGGTAGCCTATACCAACTAACGTTCCTTAACTCTCTTTGTTTCACCCATTTAAAAGACCCTACTCCCATCCTTCAGAAACATGATGTCGTTTATTCAATTAATTGCCAACAATGTGACTTAGTATATATTGGACAAACTTCTCAAAAACTTAACAAACGACTCACACAACATAAAAGTGATACAAAACGTAAACCTCGTTCTACTGGTCTCAGCGTACACTGTAATGACATTGACCATTCACCAGATTACGACAACACGAAAGTGGTGTGTTCTGAACGTAACACTTTTAAGAGATGTTTCCTTGAGATGTGCCATATACAAGCACAAAAACATAGTATGAATTTTAAAAAGGACATTGAAGGCCTGAGCAATACCTATAGTTATTTATTTTCTTTTCAGTAACGCTCATGTGTATTTGATTGATTTGTTTAATATTTTGTTTTTCTCCGTAATCACATAATTTTTCATCTTGTTCCTTTCCTTAGGCTACTTTTACAACCCTTATTCTTATTTAATTTCTTTCTTTCCTCTTTCCTCTCTCTTATTTACTCTTTATTTGATCTTCAATCTTAAAAACGGTCTCTACCTCTTTTAATTTTTTCTCTCTTTTAATTTTCTACTCAATTCTTTCATTTCTACTTACTGAAGGTAATATATTCGGTCACAACCACCTCTCACATCACGTAGCAGGTCCGTACCTCGATATTTCACCATACGCGGGATTTGCTTTTGTGTTCTCGTTCCCTGCTCGGTTGCTGAGGTCTAACCACCTCAGTGACGGACTGGGGAACTGCACTTGCTTATTCCACCCTTGGTTTGTCTCTTTTCGATTATTATCGAGTGATCTGCTTGGGGTTGCCTGAAATTGGGGTGGTTATTCCACTCCCAATATTAAGGTTATCTCCCTTGGGGTTCTTACTCAGGGGTTTGATATGTCGGTTACCCTCTTCAACTTCTCGGACTTGGGTTTAGGTTTTTCCTGCGTGAATCGTACTTTCGTGCGTTCATTAGGACGAAATTTCGATGTGTCAAACATTCCACCGCTCACTTCACAGTCTAATTGCGGAAGACCGACCATTTTGTGTTTGTCTACCTTCAGTAATTGTTCTCTTATCTTTTTACATCATGTTAATTCTATCAATTTAATTCAATTTTAAATTTCAAATACTTATATTTTTTCGGTTTAATTTAACTCAAAATTCTATTTGTTGAGTTTTCTATGACGCCTTCAATTTTCACGATAAGGAATTATATTGGGAAAGAACTTAACCTCAAAAAATGTTGCTGCGGCCATGTGGTCTTCCATAGTGTAGGACACACACTTATAATTGTTTACTTGTAAGTCTTATCTTTATTTAGTTTTTAGGTTATTAATGTCATTATTTTATTTTATGTTAAAATGTAACTTTTAATTAATTTTAACGTTAACATTTTAAATTTTAATCACTGTAGACCTCTCACGAATTGTTACTTTTAGGCCCTGAGGATGCATACATGTTGTGTGCGAAACGTTAGCATGTACATATAACAATATAGTGGACTAGAGCACAACCACCATCGTGTATTCTTTGCTCCCTACACTCTAACACACTACACTGGACTTCTCTCACACGTTAATTTCAAAGAGTTGATATATATATATATATATATATATATATATATATATATATAATGATATTTTCATGTGTGATAATCAATTAAAGTTCATATTATTTGCAGATGAGACGACAACTTTATACAAATCTAAAAATATACATGAACAATTCTAAAAATGGAACATACTCAATCGCAAGAATGGTTTGAATCTAATGTTCTATGTTTGAGTGCAGCAAAAACAAATGCAGTTTTCTTTTCACTAAAAACCGATACCTCAATAAACAATCCTAATAAAGTAAAATTTCTTGGAGCGTATGTGAATCCTAAATTGACCTGGAAGGAACATATTGAATTTATAGTATCAAAACTGTTAAAAACAGTATTCATGCTTCAAAATATAATAAAACACGTCTCACTAGAAGTAACTTTAATCACATATCATGCATTTTTTGAATCGGTAGGTAGGTGTGCGATTATTTATTGGGGGCATTTGCCTCACGTGGAGAAAGTTTTCAAAATTCAAAAACGAGCAGTAAGAACGATAGCAGGACTAGGCTATAGGGCAGATGTTAGAAATACATTTGTTAAATTTAATTTTTTAACTGTTCTACCTATTTTCATAATTGGAAGCATTAGATTCATTAGTAATAATTTAACTGAATACAGTCATCACTCTGATAATCATTCCCATTTTATGGGAAACAGAAACGACCATGTCTTACTAAAGTCAAAATGCTATGAACTTCTATGCTCCGAAATTCTTTAATAAGTTATCCGACAATTTTAAGAAGCTGCCAGTCAAATTATTGCTCTAATAAGTAAAATCAATTCTTATATCTGAATCATACTACTTATAGAATGAATTTTTGAGCGATAAAACGATTAAATCGTAAAATATAAATTTTTTAAAGTGTATTTTATTGTAAATGTTAATCTATTTTTACACAAATATATTCTATTCTATTAAGACTACAATTGCATACCTGTTGATATTTGCCAGGGAAGCAGTTGTTTCATTAAGTGATATGTTTTGTAGTCTTAATAAAATTCAGTGTTGTAGATGATTTACACTCACCAAATATAAGTTCTCTCGCGACTTTTCTAGAAATCAGTTTCGTAATTGAGCTATTTGAATGAGATTATCCAGAAACTAAGCAAACCATATATGTCTTAGTAGAACATGGTGATATAACACAATTTAATCTTTATATGTTAATATAAAAATATTTTAATTTATAGCTCAATGTCAAGTAATTTAGTCGTTCTTTGAACAATTTGGAAACATTTACTTTCAGATGATTGCTTTGAAAATTAAGTTCAGGTAGAACATAGCGATATTATAATACAATTTAAGCTTGACATTTCGATATTAAAATTAGTAAAAAATTATTTTAGAGTTTAGCTCATAGTCCAAAATCAAATTTAACATAAAATAACAAATTGAGCTATAAGTCCTAAATTTATTTTCAATTTTCTATTATTGTAAATCTTACAAAAATATACTATTAATCAAACAGAAATATTTTATAATGAATGTAACATAAACATTGTCTATCTTAAAAGCAACATAAAAAAACGGAAATTGCTATAAATTAAGAAAACTTCAAATTTGATGTTAAATCATAAAAATAATCAGCATGTTCACTTAATGTGGATAGAATATAAAATGCGGTATTCTATGTATATCTTCTACCCTTTGGTAGTGTACAATATTTTTTGAGGAAATCATTAAGCACTTAAAAAAGAAGACTTAGATGTGAGCATCATGAATACATTATTTTCTTTATATATTTTTAATGAAATTGGAAAAAGTTAACTCTGTTACATAACTTATTTCAGGGTTTGTGAGGTTAATCTAGAATTGTTACTAAACCCCACTATAGACAATCTGTTCCAAAATTGAAGGGAACATTAAAAAGTGTGCTTATTTTGAATGTTGAAGATTTTCTAAAACGCAAAAGGCAATTTCTTTTAATTTCTTCTAATGAAAGTTGTTTTGGTTCTTAAAATATTTGATTTTTGTTTGATACTTTTTTTAAGTTTTAATATCTCATTTCTTTAGCAAATTTATTATCTCTTACCTAATCCCTTACCTAATTGTTTGCTTTGTTATTTTTTAATTGTTTAACTGTTTTTTAAATATTCCAATACTTTTCTTATTTTTCTTTTTTACATTGAACTATTTAAGTTTAAAATAATCTTGTAAATTGTTTATTTAATAAATATCTTTTATTTATTTGCAAAAATTACAAATTGTTTTGTAATTTCAATTTTGGAGAGAGAATAACATCTTTATTAGAACACTTTTTTACAAACACAGTTTATGGAAATACAAGTAATGAAACAATATGGTTAACCTGTCCGTTTGGGCTATCGACCATAGGTCTTTCTGCCCAGTCTTGACTCTAAGTTTTGTGTGAAAAATAAATATCTTTGCTACCTAGCTTAACCGTCTGGATGATTCGAACTAATGAATTGATGTAGTGTGAGTGATGGGTGGTCTTGTTTGGGGGGATATTAGGGTTTTGGGGAATGCAAAATTGATTGAGTAGGGTTACATTGGTTATTGGCAAATTTGGTATTTAGGCTATTTATACGTTGTGATATTGGGGTGACTTGGGTGGTTTCATAGAGGAGCGCATTAGAAGGATTGTGTAGGGGATTAATAGGGTGTCTTAGTTTAGTAAGGTAACGTAGGGCTGACCTTTCGGCGACATTTAAGTGTTGGAGAGTGGAAGGACGTATTTGGTTAAATAGGATCGCACTGTAATCAATAAGAGGTCGGCAAATCGATGTATAAATGTTTACGGTTATTTTAACGGAGATGCCTTCGTTCTTATATGTGAGTGCACAGAAATGTCGAGCTCTTATCTTAATTTTGGACTTAATTGATTGTGCGTGGGTCGTAAAGGAAAGTTTGGAATCGAATAGGACGCCTAGGTATTTACAGGGGTTGGAGGGGTGGATGTTGGAGTTGTTGATATTAATAGAAGGGGAATTCGGTGTGATTTTATGGTGAGGGATAAATAATTTGGATTTGGAAGGGTTTACTTTCATACGCCATTTGGAACACTAGGATTGTATTGCATCGAATGATGATTGAAGGGATAATTGGGCGGCTTGGAGAGTTGGGGCGTGGGTAACCAGGGCAGTGTCGTCGGCAAAGAGGAGGGCGTATCTAGAGGGATGGAAATGTGATGGGTTGGGGTCAAATATATCGTGACAAAAGATGTTGTACAGAAGGGAGGATGGGAAACGGATCGGAATAGGTTTGTTTGATTCTAATTTTACAGGTTCTATTGGTGAGGAAGTTGTAGATAATGATGGCGAGGGATATTGAGAAGGAAACATTTATATATGAGGCCAATATGCCAAACCGAATCAAAAGCCTTTTGAATATCAAGGAAAAGAATTGTTATTCTATGTCCTTCGAGGTGATTGGTTTGGATATTGGAGGTTAAAATGGATAGAGGATGTAAGGTTGACTTTTGTGGCAGGAAACCAAACTGGTATGCAGGGATGTGGATGTTGGCGGATTGAAGGAGTTTTTGTTTAATGAGGAATTCCTAGAGTTTACCTATGACTGGGAGGAGTGTGATGGGGCGGTAACTGGATACTAGGGTGGGATCGTTGTCAGGTTTGGGATCAATTTTAGATATTTTCCATTTTTAATATTTGTGTTTAAATTTAAACTACTACAAAATTAAAATATTTTTTTAGGTAGTAATACTAACTATCAAAAATATGAATAAAAGAAATTAAGAATTTATATTTTTTGCTTAATTATTTTAATGTTTTCGACCATTTCTTTAATTATTTATTTATTATTATTATTTATAATACTTTTTTAAATTTAAGTTGCTACCGGTAATGATGAAATAATATTAAATAAATAGAAACATAAACATAAATTGAGTGTTAAATTTTAATATATAATTTAAAAAAAAAACTTTCTATGAATATTTATTGTTTTTTTAAATTTATTATAAATTTAAAAATTTCGTTTATAGGATAGGATAATTAATGTGTGTTGCAATTGCAGTTTAATAGTAAAAAGATTTTTACAAGTTATGTTTTTAATTATTAGAATCTAACTAATGTTAATATTTTATAAGAATTTATTTTAAAAATATTTTCCATTATTTTTTGTTAAATTGTTAATAATATTTAGAGAGACAAACATATTTATTTATTATCTGATAAATTATGTATTTACACTAATAATCGTAATTGATTTTCTTGAATCATGAAAAGATGGTATGAATTCGAAAATTGTTCTGGAAGGATGTTTGGTGTTAGCGGGGTGTGAAGGATTACGAGGTAAACATAGGTGTTTGAGGATGTTTTGGATATCAGGGTTTGTGGCAAATTTTATAACAAGGTGTTCAATGCAGTTTTTCAATGGGGATTACTTGTGTTTTTTGGTATAGCAATGTGTTTGAAGGATTGCGTAGGGAGTTGTTGAGATGCCTTCATTTGGTTAGGATTCGCAGGGCCGATCGCTCACTCACCTGCAAGTTTCTCAGAATAGGAGGGCGGGGATTTAGGAAAAGGATTGCTGGATAGTCTAACAGAGGTCGACATATCACTTGTAAATATTTACTGCTGTTTTTGTGGAAATTCCTTGATTTTTAAATGTAAGGTGTCTGAAATGTCGAGCTCTGTTTTTAATTTTAATTTTAATTTTAAGGGCTTGGGAATGATGTTTGAAGGACAGTTTAGGATCAAAGGTAATTCCAAGATACTTGCAGGTTGCGAATGGATATTGAACCATGAATTATTGATGTTAATACCATCAAGAGATGTGGATGTATGATGGAAGGGGATGAATAGACGGGATTTATTGGGAATGCTGATTATTCTCCATTTGGCAAACCAATGTTGCAGAGCGTCGATCAGCTTTAGAGATTGTACTTCTATGTGCAATAAGTGCTGTATCATCAGCAAACAAAAGACAATACGCGGAGGGATTAAAGTAATTGGGATTAGGGTTGTATATGCCATGCACAAAGATATTATAGATAAGTGGGGATAGAGGGGATCCTTGTGAAACACCTTGTTGGTGATATAAATGGACGGGAGAGGGAACTACCTATTTTGATATTGAGGGATCTGTTGTTGAGGAAATTGTCGATAAGAAGTAGGAGATGTGGTGGGATGGACAAGGAGTTGCATTTAAACAGCAAACCTCTATGTCTCACACAGTTGAAGGCTTTTTGGATGTCAAAGAAAGCTATTGCAGTTTTGCGGCCTTCGAGGTTTTCTATGTGACTGTTAGAGGTGATTATTACTAGGGGAAGATGAGTGGATCTATTTTGCATGAAACCAAACTAGTAAGGAGGAATAGCATGGGAAATATGGTGAAGTAACTTGTTTTTTATTATAGATTCGAATATTTACCCCAGTACCGGAAGCAGGGTGATAGGTCTGTAATTGTTTACCTTTAATGGATCGGCCTCTTGTTTGATTATGCATGTTATTATACCTCGCTTCCACTTGGGTTTTGGTATAGGAAATTTAGAATTAGGATTATATGCTTGTGGATATGCTCAGGTAATGATGGATGGAACGGATTATGCTATAATAACCAGGCGCCGTGTTTTTTCCGTAGTAATATTTATTTAAATTCAAAATAAATAAACAATTAACTTAGTTGGTATCACTTTTTATTTACACTTGTAACTATAGTTTGATAATGACAAGCTGAAGTTGTCGAAACTATATATAGGTTATAGGTTATAGGTTAAGTAGGGTCTTAGTGAGGTGTGTTAGCCTCTCGTGAACTGCGACCTAACAGATCTATTATTCTACCCTTAACCAATCACTTCCCAAGCAGTCCCACGTCCACCATGAACCTGGTAACTATCTTGGGGGTGATAATGCTCACTTCTTCGGGGGATAATCGGTCCCTGCCGAAGTGTGAAAGACGCTTGTGAGCAATCGCGACACAAGTGCATAGTATGTGCTCGGTAGTTTCATCTGCCGAATCACACAATCTGCAGTTTCCACTTTCCTCTTTTCCCATTTTCCGCAAATGGTATCGGAGGGCACAATGCCCTGTCATGAGTCCGGTGAAAGTTCTTAGCTCGTTCCTTGTGAGTTCAAGCACCTTGTGGCTGTGATCGAGTTTCAGGAGTCGTTTTGATTGACGTAGACCTGGTACGTTGTTCCAATACTTACGTCTTCTGTCCTCTTCCCATTTTTGCACCACCTCTCTTCTATGCGCCATGGGGAGTCCACAAAACGGCTCTGGTCCTATAGGAGTGGCATTTGCACCTCTTTTTGCGAGTTCGTCGGCCACTTCGTTGCCTTTAATATCCCCGTGCCCTGGGACCCACATGAGGGTCAACAAGTTGTTCTTCGCCAGTTGCGAGAGGGATCTTCGACATTCCCAGACAGTCCGTGAGCCGTGACTATAGGCTCGAACGGCCTTTAATGCGGCTTGGCTGTCTGAGCAGATGTATATATGCGCGCCATTTAGGTGCCTATCCAAGCATTCTCTGGCGCACATATCAATTGCAATCGTTTCTGCTTGCAAAATCGTGGGCGTCGTGCCCAGAGCCATGAAGCTCCTGTGGTTTTGGTTAGGCCCATAAATGCCTATTCCAGTATCTCTCGTATTCTTGGCACCATCCGTGTACCAGGCTGATATCCCTCGTCCAAACTCCTTGACTCTCATCAAAGCCGTTTTGGGGTCTTCGATCGACACCTTAAACGGTAATTCGAATTCGAGCTTCCTGGACATAATGTCCGTCGGTTTGGACAGAAGGGCCGGGTCGATTTGCTGCAGTATTTCTAAGTGTCCTGTCCAGTCCCCCGGCAGTGTTTTCTTCCTCTGGTGTAGTCGGAGGGCTGCCACAAGTCCCTCTTTTTGTACCACTAGATGGAGCGGTGTGAGACCAATGATTGCCTCCATTCCCGCGGTTGGGGTCGTTTGCATGGCCCCTGTGATGCTTAGACATGCTAAACGTTGAAGCCTACTCAGCTTCTTTTGCGTGTCTAGTTTTTGGGTCTTCGGCCACCACACGAGGGCAGCATAGGTGACAATGGGTATCACTGCCGTTCTATAAAGCCAATACGTGATTTTGGGCTTTAATCCCCAGGTTTTTCCCATAAGCTGCCGACAGGCCCAAAGCGACATCGTTGCCTTTGCCATGATTTTGTCGACATGCTGATTCCAAGTCAGTTTGGTATCCAGAATTATACCCAGGTACTTTACTTCGTTGGAGAGATTTATCTCTATTCCATTCAGCGAGGGAGCCTTTATGTGCAGCTTCCTTCTACGCGTGAATGGAACTATGATCGTTTTATTCGGGTTGATACTTAGTCCTTCCCGAACACACCAGTTATTGATGCTATTCAGTGCTTTTTGCATTAGGATTGTAAGAATGCCTTCATGCTTGCCCCTGATTATTACGGCGATGTCATCTGCATAGCCTTGGGTTATAAAGCCCTTTCCATGCAGTTCATCCAGGAGTCCATCCACCACTATTGACCATAGTGTGGGGAACAAAACGCCCCCCTGAGGACACCCCTTTGTTACAGTCATGGATACTGTGGATCCTGCTAGAGAAGCCGTTACTAATCGGCTTTGAAGCATTGCCTCCACCCATCTTATCGTGGAAGGATATAGTCCTTTATTTATAGCCGCTCGTTTTATTGCAGAAAATGAGGTGTTGTCAAAGGCCCCCTCTATGTCTACAAATATTCCGATTGCTATTTCCTTGTATAGGATTGCTCGTTCTGCCTCTTTGACGAGGTGATGTAGAGCATCGACGGTGGATTTGCCAGCTTGAAATGCGAATTGCTTGGCATTTAAGGGTTTTCTTATAAGTGAGTCACCCTTTATATGCTCGTCGATTATTTTCTCCATAGCCTTTAGGAGAAAAGAGGTTAGGCTGATGGGTCGATATGATTTAGGTTCATCTAGAGGCCTATTGCCCACTTTAGGTATGAATACCACTTTTGCCTCCCTCCACAACCGGGGTATATACCCTAGTGCATAACTTGCTTTATATATCTCCCTGAGTCCTGGAGCAATTGTATCCAAGCCGCGTTGTAATAGCGCAGGGAAGATACCGTCCATTCCTGGGGATTTATATGGCTTGAAGCTGTTTATGGCCCAAGTCATTTTGCTGAGCGTGAATATTTTCCCCGCTAAGCAGCGGCTGTCGCGGTTGGAACAGTGAGCCACTGAGCCGATACTAGCCGCAATTGTGTTTTTAGTCACTACTTTTGATCCCGGAAAGTGAGTACCTAGGAGTAGCTCTAAACTTTCCTGTTGATCTTTGGTGTGACTGCCGTCAGTTCGTTTTAAGATGCCGACCGCATTGGTATGGTCCTTTGATAGGACCTTCCGGAGTCTATTTGCTGGGGTCAGATTGTCGATCCCCTCGCAGTAGGCCTTCCAGGCCTTTCGTTTAGACTCCCTCAGTTGCTTATTGAATTCAGTCAGAGCCTGTCTATAGGCTGACCAGTTGCCTGTTTTCTTGGCTCTGTTGAAGGATTTCCGGGCGGAAGTCCTGAGTCGATCCAATTCCTTGTTCCACCAAGGAACGTTTCTCGAGAAGTTTACCTTCTTTACCGGGCAGTTTTTCTCATAGGCTGCTACAATGGTATTGCTTAGGTGTAGTGAGGCTTGTTCTAATTCCTCTATGGTAGCGATGTTGTATTGGAGGCCTTGAAGTTCGGACAATAGACATTCGTTATATAATGTCCAGTCCGTTTTTCGTGGCACTCTGCACTCTGCTATTTCCGTACTCCCAGCTTCCATATCGAACGCGATCGTTTGATGGTCCGACATGGAGGGTTCAGAGAGTACACGCCAATTTTTTATCAATTGCGCGCCGTACGCTGTGGCTAAGGTCAAGTCAAGTACCTCTTGCCTTATTGCGTTTATAAACGTGGGTTTATTCCCCCTGTTTAAGATGTCGAGATTGCTAGCGCATACATAATCAAGAAGGTACTTACCCCTGTTGTTGGTATCTGAGCTGCCCCATACTGTGTGGTGCGCATTAGCGTCGCAGCCCATGATAAGATGTTTCCCATTCCTGCGGCACCAGTCCGTGAGGTTCTTTACTGCCTCTGGTGGTGGGTTGTCTTCGTCCCCTGGAAAGTAGGCTGAGGCAAATACAATTTGCCTCTTGCCATCTCCTGTTGGTACGTCCACGACCGCTGCCACTAGGTCCTGGGTGACGAACTGTGGAATGGGAGCATAATTAGTATCTTTCCTGAAAATCAGGGCGGCCCGTGGCCTGCCGCACGTAGTATTACATACCAGATAGTACGATGGGTTCTGAAGTCCTTTAATCGCCCCTCCGTGAACCCAGGGCTCTTGAATTAGCCCTATTTGGACGTCCCCCCTAGCCAGCCTGCTGCTTAAGGCACTTGATGCTGCCTTAGAGTGCTGCAGGTTGATTTGGAGGCACTGCCACTTACCCTTCATTTTTGGGCCTTGAAATGACCCCCACCTCTGGCATCCTTCAGTTTGTCCTGGGGCATAATCCTGCCCTTTGGACGCACATCAGCCTACTTCTTGGGTGGACTCTTGGTCAGGCTTGGAGCCTTTCTGATCCCTGGAGGCTTGTTGGCCTCTCCGGAACCAGTTGCGGATTGCAACGGCGGATTTTTACCCTGATCCAGGGGCTCTTTGGAGCTTGAGGCTCCTGCCCCTTCATCAGGCTTGTCCTGCTTCGCCTTGGTGCGAAGCTGTACTTCGCCGTAGCGATACCCAACGAGGTAGTTGCGTTTTTTTAACTTCTCCATGGACAGAGCATCTACGGAGAAGGTAACCTCTTGAGTGGGTCCAGCGGTCACCCTTCTTAAGACCCTCCAGTTAGAGGCATCGCATCCATTCTGGACTGCAATCAGTTGCAGGATACGTTCGTCCCTGTACTCCTGACTGCCCGGAAAATATCCCACTAGGATATCGTTGTGCGGCATTTCCTCCGCTCCAACGACTTTTAGGGCTGCACCTTCCCAGGGGACGATCTCATCCTGATGCGACTTCAGCCACGTTACCGTAGCTTCGTTGCGGCAGGTGATCCCGATCCACCCAGGTCGCTTGTGAATCCCAAGGAATCTAGAGTCTTCCTCATTCCCCTTTTTTAGGACTATATCCATGATAAACTCCAGTGTGGACTCTATTTGTTCCACTGACAGGAGAGTAGCAGGGTAGTCCTTTGCGATAACACCAACCTTCAGTCCTTTTACGGCCTGACTGTATGATGCCATTTTTTGGGGATTTTGCTTCCCCTCTGTATCGCCACTCGGGCTTGTGCTTGTGAGGGCCTTGGTTTGCCCCTGCACCCGCTTGAGTGGTGATATGCCGCTCGTGGAGGGCTGTACAGTCCCTTTCGCACGTTTGGCTGGCGTACCCTTCGGCGTACTGCCGTCCGAACGGGTACGTTTTTCGGTCTTTTGCTTACGCGCTGGACCGAAGGGCTGTAAGGCCTTTTGTGCTGCCTCTTCCCGCGACATGACCTTGCTGATGAGGTATTTAAACCTCTTCTTCCCAGCACCGCTTAGGCGCGGCTTGCGTGGCTGGAGGTCCTTGGGCTTTTGCCCAGCCTCTTCTCCACTGCTGGCTAGGAGTAGTTCCTCCCTGTCGGTCTCAGGCGCTAAGTCCTCTCCCGTGGCAAGGATTTCACACTCCATCGCCGTAGTTTCGTCCTTTGAGGGGGACGAGCCCTTATTTGTTGATTCTTGGTTCATTATTGATCCCACGAGAAGCTAGGGAAATAAACGGTCACCTGCAGCAGAGCCCCGCATGCCACAGGAAGGCTATTTGAAACCGGAGGTCGCCTGGTATCCGGAGTTCGCATACTAAGACTAAGCTTCCCCTTAGCCATGCAGCCTTAGGCATATGCTGTTCCACCTTGGCTTGAGGAGTTTTTTATTGTGGCTCTCCTTTCACTTGGTCCATGCAGTTAAGCCCAGACCCTCTTTCGCTCACTGCCAGCGAGACTTGACCACGTACAGCGGTGAGTTACAGATATAACCTGCCTGGTGGCTTTACAGCCAGTCAGAGCAGGGCATCGTACCCTTTAGTGCAAGCTCTAAGCCACGACACGACAGCTGAGCAGGGTGTGCATGCCGCTTAGTCAGATCCATCATCTAAGTCCTTTCCAGCATGGGTACCCCTATCGGGAGCTGACGCTCCCGCTGGTGTAGCACTTAGGATCATCTGGATACGCAAGCTCCCCCACCACGTCAAGGTGAGCATACACGGGGGAGTGTAGTCGAAACTATAGTTACAAGTGTAAATAAAAAGTGATACCAACAAAGTTAATTGTTTATTTATTTTGAATTTATCAAAATGTATCACGAAGTGAAAGCTTCCACAATTACTTATTTAATATTTATTTCTCTGCAAATTTTGAAAAAATGTTATTTTAATTTTAACTATATTTGAGTTCATAAATTTTTAAACTACTAAACTGTTTCTATAAATGCTTCTTCAAGAAATTTTGCAACTTTTAATATTTCTTTATTATAAAGGATAAATTGGTAAAAGTCATCGTGTAGATTCATTATATATAAGTTATACCACAAAGTAAACGACACAATTAAATATTTAATATTTATTTTTTAAATTGAACTATTCTAACATTAACGCTGTCTTAAAAACTGTCAAACTGACTTAACGGACATTCGCAGCAAATTATTTATACTTATGGACTCTCTGCACGAGCTTTCATTGGTTTTATACATTTTGTATATTGTTCAGCCATTTCTTCACATTTACGGGACACCCTGTGTAACTACGTTCAATAACTAAATTAGCATTTAAGTATGCTTTTAAAACAAAGCGTTTAAAATATTCATATTATAGGATTTCTTAAATAAACAAATTAGCATATCAACCTTCAGGCTTTATAATTTTATTTAAATAATTACTGACCCCAGATCACTCTCCGCGAACAGATTATGATACACCGTACCTACTTACATAAATACGAAATGAATGGACCGTGTAATACACCATATTATAATAATTAAAATTATTATTTAGTTGCGGCATTAAAGCGGCAATTCCATCGTCGGGTGCAATTGAAACTTTATCAACCATGACCACTTTCCGTAACTTGTGAAACACGAATTACGAGACGGGGCGGCTGGTATAAATTTATCGGGAATGCCACCGCGGCTTCCTGGATGCCGAAAACGATTGCAATTTGCGACATTCTAGTTGCCGGATATTTATCGTCTCCCATCTCGTGCTTTCGTAATTGTTCACATCTTTGTGTTCGGTGACATTTATGACTTGTGTGTGTCATTAAAAGCATGACATTTCGGCCGTATCTCGAACATGGGGGACGTGCCTAAGTTCGACTTTTACACGTAACCTGGCCAACTGTTGGCACAATACGGATACAGAGTCATGCGTTTTAATTACTGCTGGTATTTCGTTTATGAGTAGAACATGCAAATGCATTATTTACTGGTGATTATCTTGTAAATTCTAAACGACATTTGCGCTTTCACGTTATATAACTAATTACCTATTGTCTGATCATTATATATTTTACACTATTCTAAACAAAAAAAATATATTTCAATATATACAGGCAGGCGATTTCTAAAGTTTGGGGACAAACGTACATAGCTTTAATACCAGAGAATAAAATATTTCAAAACAATAGAGAGTACAATAATTACAGTTATATTAATTGGTCTATAATATAAAGTAGGGCTGTAAGCCAGAGAATTTAAATATATTATATACAAATCGTTTATAATTAAAATTTACATATATATTGCTTGAGAAAAAAACAGGATCACTTTGTTTTACCACTTTTTATTTAACAAATTACACGTGACTATAGTTTCGACTATCAACTAGTCATTATCAACCATAAAGTGTAAACGCCTCCTCAATTAAACATATTTTGCTTTGTTTTCAACTTGTTTCGGCTTAATGCCATTATCTAGAAAGATGTACAAAACAATAATTTACTGAATATATAATCTCGGCCAGATGTCTTCATTATCATTGAATACGTTTATGTTTGCTTTTAAAGATTTACTAATGTTTAAACCTTCTCGGTAATTGAAACCCTTACTGCCAGAGTGTAATATTTTTCAATCTTTAGAGCTAAAAATGTGTTTGGGTCTGATGCAATATTTAACAAAACCAGTCGTTTGTTTATTATTTAATATATCATTGCGATGTTCTCTCAGTCTTGTTTCAAAAGACTTATTCTTGTTATCCTAAATATGTTGCATTACATTATCCTTTAAAATATTTAGAAAAAACTCTGATGATAATTCCATTAATTTCTGAATAGGTTAATTCATATTCCACTATAAAAATCCTCAGGGATGGATGGGATAAGTCCGGCTCTCATACAAGGCAAGAATGCTATCCTGGACACCCTCATGGGTGTATACCGGTGGTATATAGCCTTCAGTTACACACCCCATGCATGTAGGGAAACTAAAGTTATTTTTCTACCAAAACCAGGATGCTTGGACTACACCACAGCGAAGGCATATCGGACAATAAGCCTCACATCCTTTCTCCTAAAGATACTGAAGAGGCTGAGCGACTGGTACATTAAGGAAACAGTCATGGTAAAACATCCTTTACATCCCAATCAGCACGCATACTGTGAGGGCAGATCGACGGACTCGGCTATGCACACTGTGGTGAACAGAATTGGCCGAACCTTTGAGCAAAAAGCTTTCATCCTTGTGACACTTATGGACATAGAAGGAGTCTTTGATAAAACCTCCTTCCCAAAGATAACTGCTGCACTTCGACGAAGGAGAGTTAAGCCAGTTGATCTCCAATATGCTGCAAAGGAAAACACCCAATATTATGACACGATACTTATATGTCAGGTCACAAAAGGTTGTCCACAGGGGGGGGGGGAGTGCTCTCCCCTTTACTACGGAACCAAGGACTATCCATAAACCTAGAAGCAGAGTATTTCTATCTGTTCACTGATTTCTGTACAGAAGTGGACGATGTTAAAGAATACCGAGCTATCATGAAATATGATTTACAGTTAGAACAGCAAATCATCAAAAAACACGAGGTGGAAGAACCAGAAATGGAGGAGGAAGGGCTGTTTTAGGAAGAAAAGCAAATGCACCTTAAAAATTTCTTATGTAGTCTTATAGCTAGATAAATATCTTATTTCGAAACTTGATTTATGTCAAATAATGTCAAACTAAATTTAATTTTATCTCGAGACTGTTGCCCACGTGCTGACATCGCCTTAGACTCCTAGTAAAAAATGAATATGCTCTATGTTAGGATTTCAACCAAGTTCGTGTGCACAATTAAGATATCATTGACAAATTCACAAGAAGGAGAAAAATCAAGAATTTCAACCCACTAAGCTTTAGGTGAGGAAATCACTCCTAAAGTAGAAGTCAAATATTTGGGCATTCTTCTAGATAACAAACTGAACTGGAATACCCATCTGACGGAGATATCCAAGAAAGCATGCATAGCCCTCTGGTAATGCAGACTAGCTGTGGGGAAACATGGGGACTATCACCAAAGGTAGCTCTATAGATCTATATGACCATCGTACGGTCAATGTTGGCATATGCATCAGTAATATAGTGGCCAAGAATGACCACGAAACCAGCCATAAGGCTCCTAAATTACGTCCAACGCAGCGCGACAGGAGTCAGGGGAACAACTCTAACAGCGGCTATGGCCCTTGGACATTAGAGAATAGGCAGCAGCGGCGGCTGTAATTCGTACACACATAACGGACAACAGAGCAGCAATTTCCTCTATTGCTAGCTGTAAAATTACCTCAGCAGCAACGCTGGACTATTGTGAAGCCTTGGAAGAAGCGGCTCGTGGTAATAAGGTGATGAAGAATGCATCAACCAGATGCTACAAGGAGCGATGGAACGACACACATGGCTGTAGGGTCTCAAAAACCTACATCGCAATGAATAAAAACACAAAAGCTGCCAGATACTATATTCAACTGTCCAGAGAAAATCTACGGAAGGTTGTAGGGCTCCTAACAGGACACTGCAATTTTAGATCTCACCCGAACAGACTGAGACTACACTCTAATTGAACCTGCAGAGGGTGCAAAGAGGAAGAGGAAACCGCCGAGCATGTGGTTCTGGACTGCTCGGTTCTATCCAATTTACGTGATTCCCTAATGGGAGAGGAATGTCTACAGACATCAGACATACTAAGAGTCTCTCTTGCTGCAATCCTGGCGTTCGCCAATACCTTGAGTTGGCTTGACCGCAGCAAGGAATGAGGACTCAGATGGGAGGATGTACAAAGCCCCATTGGGGCCTACTGAAGCGGACCTCTCTGCCCCTTAATAATAAAAATTATATAAAAGGACTAAACATATTAAAAACTATAGCCGTTAACAATTATATAAAGAACGACTGATTGGTCATATGAAAAAAAGGCAAAATGTAGATACGATCTTATATACGAGAGCAATCCAGATAGTGACCGACGTTTCGGCCTGGCGCGGCAGTTGGCGGCACTGGCGCCACCATCTTAGCTACAGAATGTTTCTACGGCTGGTTGCATACTAGGGCAAACAGCCGTGGTGACTAGAGCATAGTGCATATTGTATTTTTTATACAGTTGCGTTTTAAAATGAGCGCTGCAATTGAAACTCCCGCCAGTTGTGATGTGCGTGGTGTGATAAGGTTTTTGTTGGCGAAAAATTACAAACCGATTGAAATTTATCGCCAGATTTGTAACGTGTACGGCAACGGAATAATGAGTAAAAGCCGAGTGAGGCAGTGGTGCATTGACTTTAAAAATGGCCGAACCAATGTTCACGGTGAGGATCGCAGTGGTAGGCCTAGTCTTGTGACTCATGAATTGTTGATGAAAATGAATGAAAAAATCCGTGAAAATCGTTTCGCGATTACGGAACTCTCGGAACATTTTCCCCAAATTTCACGGAGTTTAGTTCATGAAATCGTAGTTGGTAAACTTGGATACCACAAATTTTGTGCCAGGTGGATTCCGAAAATCCTAACGGAAGACCACAAAAACAAAAGACTTGCTGCAGCACTGACATTTATGGAAGAGTACGACAAAAGTGGAAACCATGTTAACGATCGTATCGTAACTTGTGACGAGACTTGGGCACAGCACGAATTCTGTGAAACAAAACGGCAGTCGATGCAATTGGGTCACACGCATTTGCCCAAGAAACCGAGGAAGTGTCTGCAGACGGTGTCAGCAAGAAAAATCATGGCTACTGTGTTTTGGGATGTTCAGTGTTGATTGACGTGGTCAAACAATCAATTCAGAGAGGTATTGCGGAACATTCCAAAAACTTAACAATAAAATGTTGTTTTTCCATGACAACGCTTGTCCAAACACAGCCAATCGTACTCAAGAGCTCTTGCGTGATTTTGGATGGGAAATTTTCAGTCATCCGCCATACAGCCCGGATTTGGCCCTGAGCGACTACCATCTCTTCCCAACGATGAAGACGTGGCTCGGTACGCAACGCTTTGACACTGACGCTCAACTCCATGCCGGTGTAAACCAGTGGTTGAACTTGCAGGTGGCAGATTTCTAC
Source organism: Ontholestes murinus (assembly GCA_963969525.1). Classification (NCBI taxonomy): domain Eukaryota; kingdom Metazoa; phylum Arthropoda; class Insecta; order Coleoptera; family Staphylinidae; genus Ontholestes; species Ontholestes murinus. The sequence continues at coordinate 102,483 of CAXAKX010001339.1, read as the reverse complement.
AAAGAGGGCATGGAAAAGCTTGTAAAACATTTCGATTACGTCGAAAAATAGGCTAAGAGTTTACCTTCAAAATAATAATATAATAAAAATTAGTGTTGTCACTTTGTGGGTTGCCCTCGTATTTTGTTAAGTGATAAATCGCTTGTGAAATGTCACACCCAATTAACAAACTTTTAATTGAAACGTTTTTGATTTTTGATAATTAAGTAATATGTAAATTATATTCTGTAAATAAATATTTGTATTTTAAAAATAGCAGACTTTAATATCAATGTTACCAGTACAACTATTAATTATCAAATATATGAGAAGCTATGCAAATGTAGATATATATATACAGGGTGAGTTTTTTTCGATGTTCTCTATAAAGATCTCGGAAACTAGAAGAGATAGAGAAACGGTTAAATGGAGAAAGAATTGTTGATTTACGAGACGAATAAAATTCCACTTTCAAAGTTTTCAAAAAAGTCAAGGATAACTAGATATTTTGAAAAAAGTAAAATGTGTAAATTTTTTCAATACAATATATCTCGGTTATTATAACAGATAGAAAAAAACTTTAAATGACAAAGTTTTAGATAATTTTATGAAGATTAATAAAAAATAATCAGAAAATTTTTATCGCCATTATTTTCCGAGTTATGACGCAAACTTACATTTTTTTAAATGGAAACCATAGTTGGCTATGGCCTCATTGAAAAGGTATTTTTTTTTCTCTTTAATACAATATAACATACGATATAGTTATTTCTAAAAATAAGTGAGTTATAGTCATTTTAAATTTTATTATAAATAAAAAATGGGTAGCCATGAAAAAGTTGAAAGTAAAACAATTGCAGTTGTTTATAATAATAGCAATATTGTAATTATTAGTTTTACAAAGTTAAACAAAAATGAAAAACCAGCATAAAGACTAATAATTTTGTAATTATCAAATGGCCTTCTTTATGTGGTATAAACACATTTGCCAAGAGGATAATACGTTTCTTACAAAAATATTATGAACAGATGAATCTTGATTCACTAATTGTGGAATTTTTAATCGCCACATAGATGAACTCAAGAGAATCTACGAGAAAGCTTTTGACACTAATAATTATGACTTGTTACTAACTAAACTATAATACATTGTACTTAACGCAACCGTCTATGCTCTATTTTATAGTTACCTTAAAAATCGGCTCTATCAATTAAAAATCGATAATATAATATCCAATAGTTTTATCCTTTGGGTCAAATTTAGGTCCGATATAATTTTGTATATACACATCCTCCTTGACTGATGTTTTAAAATTCTGTACACCTAATTTATATGCGGACGATACCCAACTACTTCTTCACTTTGAAATTGAAAATGTCAATAGAGTAAATTACAAAATAAATCTTTGTAACCTATAAAAATATCTCATAGACATTCGTTACTTATAAATCCTAATAAAAATTCTGCTATATTATTTAGTCCTAAATGGATTCTTGATATTGCAAAGAGACTTCTTAACATAACGTTAGATAGTGTATAAATACCTTTAGTGGATTCTGTAATTTGTGTTCTTACTACCACCTAAAAATGATCTGTATCAATAGACATATTTTAAATATAAAAACTAAACGTTTACTTTGCGAGACTTAAGTATTGAGCCACTTCAACTTCGCAGAGGTAGTCTGTCATTCTTGTCTGGATAAAAATAAACTAAGAAACATATCCAAAAAGTCCAAAACTCATGTATTAGGTTAATATTTGGAATTAGAAAGTATGACCACATCTTTCGAGATTGCTGAATTGAATTTGGCTGACGGAAGAACTTTACATTGTGCAATACTATACTATAAGGTGAACTTTCGTTCATCTCCTTACTTATATAAATAAAATTGTGTTTCGTACTGATATACACAATATTAATGTAAGGTTTCGGGGATTCATTTCACCACCCATTCATAAATCAACATTATTTAAGAGATCATTCCAATACAATATCTATAAATTGTATAATAAAATACGTATGTACCTGAAATCATTTACACTTCAACAATTAAAAAAATATTTACGTATACATATCCATTAGTTATAAGAAGGTTAAGTGGAAGAGCAGTAAGAGATAAAAGGGGTCCTAAAATACTTCCTTGCGGGACATCAAAATTTGTAGTGATTTCCCTGGATACGTTATCTCGTTGATTTACTATTTTTCTTCCTGACAAATATGATTTTATCACATCTAGTGCAACACCACGGATTCCATACAGTTCTATAAATAGTATTTGATGATCTTTGGAAAAATATTCCCATAGATTATTCTCCATTTTCTTAATTTTCTAAAGCTTCTACTATCTATGTAATATAACTAAATAGTGCAGTTATTATCGATTTAGATTGCATGAATCCATGTTGGGATTCGTTGTCTTTAACGAAGAAGTCAATTAATCTTTTTGCAATCACCTGTTCAGCTTCTAATATTAAAAGTCTATAGTTATTTAAATCATCAATTAATATAGATTTTCGTAGTAGTAGTAGTGTTTTGGCTATCGACGACATGGTCCTTCCGCCGAATAGGTTTTATTATTCCTAATTTTAAACTCTCTTCTTTTCAATATTTACTTAACTAAATATTTCGATGGAAGTACTAATTCATATGTTAAATATTTTAATATTAAGGATGATATTTCATCAATACCGGTTGAACCTAATTTTTAAATCTTTTATTATTATAAAAATCTCTATAGATGATGTATCTTTAAGAAATATTGATTTATAGAATCGTTTAATATTACAAGAGAATGGTATATTGGGTAATAGGTTGAGTTGCAATGGTGCTGAAATAAGTATTTATTTCATTGGGGTATTTTAAAACATTTTCAAGTCCCTCACATTTACTCTTTCCTAATTGTTTATTAATAATCTTCTAAGCAGTTTGGGTTTATCACACTCTTGGATGTCTTTTCTTTTTACTTGCAAAAGTAGTTGGCCATACTCCAAGTTTATTTTATTATAAAGAGTATTTGCCTCAAAATTATAAAGTTTTATTACATACAATGAATCTAACAGATTTTTATGTTTAATAATTTTAGGAGAGTTAAAAATTTTTTTCGAATCTTTGGTTATATTCAGATTTATTTTAGGACAAGCTTTGTTGAGTGAGATATATAAATTTTATGAAATTGTTCCAAGATTCGTCTACTCTATCAAATATGTAAACCTTAGCCATGTCAGAATCGTTTGATGATAAACATTGTAAAATTTCTTTAATGAAATGTTTTATTGTAAGCAGGTTCGTAATTGATAATGTTAATTTTTGAGCTTAATGATCCGACATATGACTAGTGAAAACTTTAGTAATAAAATTGTCATTTAGTGAGTTACTGGTGGCAATATTTGTATTAAAAGATTTTAAAAATGTTAAAAACTCAAAAGTTTCAGCAGTATCCTCATTTATATTTATGTTGAATTCGATCTAATGTGAGTTTCAACTTTTTTAATGAAAAGTTTCATTTTTGAAAAAAATCAACAATATTGTTATTATATGGTGCTCTATAAATTGTTATAATCAAATATTTTTAACTATATAAATTACATTCAACCGCCGTACACTCAAATGAAATGGATGAAATTTGATTAATATCGCTTCTCATTAAACATTTAACACCATCGCGGATATATATTGCTTATCCACCGTAAGCTGTTTCTCTCCGAGAATGCTCCTTCATGCATAATGATGATATTAAAACATAATTATTTAATGTAAACATTTTGAGTTTATCAGTTGTTTGTCAGTGTTCCGTATTAGTTAAAAATAAACGATCAGTTTGTTCTTCCATAAGAACATCGAGTTTATTTATATTTTTATTAATGTAACGTATGTTTAAATGTATTAATGACATTGTTTCCATTTTTATGCGTCGTTTTTGACAACAGGTTATTGTGTTGATTATGTTTTATTGCGCTCCAAGCAAAAAATAGTATTTCTGTAGTTTTATATTTGCAGGTCAATTATTCGCTGCTTTGAATTTTTCTTCTAATTTGGATTCATAACCAATTTTAAAAGCGTTTTCATTTTCATTCTTAATTTTTAAATGAATGATTTCTAAATGGCTATTTTCACAGATGTGGTTCAATTTCCGCTTTTGTTTTTAGGTCGACTCGTCCTAAGAAATACTATTACATCCTTGGAGTGGCTTTAAATAAACCTTCGGATTTTCAGATGCCATCATTATTTCATGTGTTAACTGTTTTTTTCTTTTTATAGTCAACATTTTCTCAAATTTCCTGATTAGAATTTTCGTTGTTTGAAATTGCCGACTTGTGTTCATTTAATGCAAGTGGTTTGTTTATGTTTACATTTGGCATGTTTAGTAGAATTTCTTTGTATTCATATTTATTTGCAATTTGTCTACTGTTTTTGGTTTTATAATTTCTGCCAGAGCCTCATACTCCATCTATAGTAGAAATTTGTTGTTGAGTTAAATGAAGATATGATTAAAACTTTATTAAAACACTAACACTTTCTTCACAATTAATTTTTATTTCGTTAGATGAACATTTCGGGTACTATGCACCCATTATCAATAGCTTATAACTTATATCTCTTGGTTTTGATGTATATTAGTGTCTGGTTTATTTACAAAATTATTCTCATTAATACGGAATATTTGGCCTCAACTTGTTCTAGCCTATTTAATAGATTTTGATTCGTTGATATGAGCGCATTGCTGTTTAGTTTTAATGTACTATTTATATTTAGCTCATTTAATTGCATCTCACGTTTAGTTAATTCTTTAATTCGATTTTGAAGTATCTTGTCCAAAATTCTCTTGGCAAAGAATCCGGGATGAAATGTCACATACTTTTCTAATATTCTAATTTTTATTGACACTCCTGCGATTGTTGCTTTTTGTATTAATATTTCTTCCTCCAGAGAAATTAAATCAGAATCATTACTTTGAAAGACTCTTTCGTTACTTTTTGTAATTAATATTTTCTCTTAATAAATAAAAATATTAATAACATAAACAAGCTATATGATATCACTGAACTTCGCTGTCAATAGTACAAAGGAAGATTTTGACAAAGAAGGAAACGATACAACGTCTATTACTAGAAAAGTAAAAATAACTAAATAAGTATACAGGCAATGAGATCTTAATAATCATCCAAAACAAGAATGTATTACATTATTACATTATTACAAATATTATTATTATTAAATTGATTCAAAGTAGATAATATAATTATAAATATCATTTGACAGTTTTCATTATCTCTGAAATAATAAGTAACAATTAAAAGGCGTATAACTTACGAATAAACAGTACTGTATATAGCTATATAAGCTAAAACAAAATAACGTACTAAACAACTTAGTGCTGTTTTGGTAATACAATAAAAATAGATTGTGATTAGAATCAATATTAACCGGAACAATAAATATATCATGTTTATAATGATTTTAAATAACTATAAGTTTTTTTTTTAATTTTAAGTAAAACTCATTTATGAAAAATTAATTTAAATATGTATAAATTCAAATAAGTAATTCATGATATTTTACTTTGTTATAAGTTTTGATAAATCAATTACATCAGATAACCATTTTGGTCAACTTGGTCTATAGTTGCTTAGGTAGAGCTGTTACAAATCCTGTATGAAACTTAGTTGCAAAATTATTACAGAATACAAATACTTGATTCAGAAATTGTAGGTGCTTTTTTCTAGAGATTTCGCATCTTCATTTATGAATGAATCCACATTTATGCCTTCGAGGTGAAGATCAGTAGATACTCATTACGTTTCGCTACATTACATTAAAAAATATATTAACACACACAAAATTGATATATCAAAACCTCTCGCGATAAATAATTCAAAATCTTTATTTAAATTCTTCATCAAGTTGCTCTTATACCTTTTTAGTTACCTATAATAACTAATATAAAACTATACAAAACCTTTAACAATTTTGAGCAAGAGATATTTAGATACATTTTACGTAGTGTTTTGCCTCACAGAATTTAAATTTAAATCTGTCCTCCATACGATAATATTATTTATCATTTATTAATCATGTTACTCGACAATAATCATTTGTTTATTTGAAAAATTTAATTATATATTTACTAATGCAATATACGTTTAGATGTTGGTTAACATTTTTATCTTAAATATAACCTCATAAATTATATATTGCGGTATTATAATTATATTTAAATCCAAAAGTCGTTTAAATTTCATATTCATGTAAAAAGCCATGATTACTATTATCTAACAGACGGCCGAAATGAAAGTTCTGCGTTAGGTTTTTTTTTCATCCATCATATAATTATTATGTGAAGGTGGAAAAGATCATTGATAGATCACGTCGGTGAAGGTGTACGAGAGATGGATGTATAGGCCATTTAACGGCGAGATTAAAATAATCGCAAAAAGACCATTATATCACATGGACTCGAGCAATCAAATAAGGATTACAGAATCACTTTCACTTGCTCGAGCACAGAAAATCACCAGTGTACTGAAAGCAGATAATTCACGAAAATATAAGAAATGGCATTTAAAGGATAACAGATTAGAATAGCATGAGATATGGTTTTAATAAAATTCTTGTAAAAGAAATTGGCAAATTTGGTGTAGGGATAAGAATGCGTTTAATTGTGATGGGTTGAAGCGAAGGTCAGTGTGTTGCTTGGATACCTGGTGTGTATGTGTGAGTGAAGAGGGAAGCCGTGGAGGCAGGTGGAGGTCGATGAACTGACGGGCGCGACTGGACATAGACATCACCTTCAAAGAGCAACACGACCTCCACGCCATTGGCTCGGGTTACCCGAAACATCGCCAGGAAGTATCCGGTTGCACATCGTGGATAAACACATGCCGCATCCAAACGCCAGAGAAATTCAATACAAAACGGGTGATTTTTGCATTGCCCAATGGGCGCGAATTCAAGCCGGTCACCGAACCATGAGGATGGATTAAGTAGAGCGCGACCTGACTTAGTAAGTTTTCAAATATTCGGATTGGTATAAAAATGTTCGATTAGATTCCAATAAATATAATTGACATTCAGTTTATATCGAGCGCACGGATTTCAACACTTGAATTATTAAGAGCATTCCAATTTATTTCTAACAAAGACCAATGGCAATATTTCTTTATTGTGTGCATTGACAATTGAACCAACATTAATTGCTGATTGTGCATTATTTAGACTTTATTGTCGGTATTAAATTGGAACATTCGCTTTAATTCAAAATATAAATGCTTGAATCATCGATCACACTGATTGTGATAATTTATTCATTTACATGTTTGCACAAATACATTCTCATTAATTATTACTTTCTATTATATACTCCAGCTACATATTAAAAATAAACTAAGAGTAATCATAAGTAGACATAAAATATAGCTGAAATAATTGAATATGGTCTAAATTAATTAAGCTAATATTTTAATAAGTTTGTTAAAAAAAAAGGTATAAATTGGTTAGATGGCCTTAGGTTATTAAGAGAAAAGTAATTTATTTTTACAATTATTGTTTGTTAAAACATTGACAGTCACATTTTTTTAAATTTTATTTACTCAACTTCAAATTATATATGATGAATAATAGGTGGACCGAAGGGGATTTTATTAAATCTAGTATGTAAGAATGGATACAAACCTGCATCCTCAAGATCTTTTTTAGGTTATACTTAGTTTAATATTCGATTTTCATTAATAACTTTGTATTTATTAATTTTGAACTTATGTATTAGTAAAATCCAAAAACACTTATTACCTGATGACGACCATTGAGTTTGAATCCTTAAATTCATTAAATTCTACGTTTCGTTCTTGAAAAATTAATTATGAAACCTCTAGAACAGTTAGAACGATTATGAATTAGAGGTTAGTTATATTTTTTACTACTATCTCAACAATAACAAATTATATAACAAAACTAAAATGTTTTGCACTCAAACACAGGGAAATTCCCCAGTTAGTCTTGGCTTTATCCACTTAATGGATAAAGGACGTAAGATGGATTTACTAGTAAGCAATCGTGTTTCCTTCTTTATTATATTCAATATATACCACAAAATAAATGCCTCCACATTAAAACACTTTATAACATATACAACAAACATTTTGAAGAAAAAGATATGTTTATTAATGTTTTCTTTGTTACAGGTGAGCTTCTAGGATTAGGAAGTAAGTAAGTAAGTAAGTAAATGATTTATTATTGCTAATACCCTAGATTTACAAACGTCAAAAAATCTGTAGTAAAACAATGAACATGTATACATACTGCCTGAAAAGATACATAAATGTTTGTGAATAAAATATTATAAAAATAAAACAAAATACGTATAAACATAGAAATATATTTCTCGAGTTACGAGAAGATTATTATATAGTAAAATTGTATTGAAAACACTAACACTTTCTTCACATTTTTTTTTATTAACTAAATGTACATTTCGAATTCTAAATGCCTGAGCAAGAAAGTTACTCTACATTTTGAGTACCGGTAAGTAAAAATGAATTTGTGAAGAACGTGTTGGTGTTTTCAATACAATTTTAAGTATATACATATTAAAACATATACAAACAAGAGTATAAAACCGAAAATAAAATAACCAAAAAATTGATTAAAAGCTAGAACCTACATTAAAATCAAATTTAAAATAATAATAAATAATAAAGTTGAACATAATTAAAATTAAAAAGTACAATTAAAATCTAAAATTAAAATCACTTGTAATTAAACTTAAAATTTAAAGTTAGGATTAAAATTAAGATTAAGATTAATAATGTAAAAAATTGAGATTAAATAAAATTCAAATTAAATTAAAGTTAGAGTTAAAGTTAAAACAAAATTAAAACCGGAGAAAAATATCATATACTTGTTTCTCATTGTTCACTTGGTGAAACATTGTATTAATGTAGGTTTTAGGTTAAATTAAATTCACAAACAAGCCAAGTTAATTTAATTTAACCTAAAACCTACGGAGAAAAATATTATATACAGTTTTAAAGTCTTAATTCTCAGCTGTTCGTGGCCTAGTGTCGATAACCTCAGAATTTGTTGTTCTTGCTGGACCATTGTGTACGTTTCTTTTTGGTGTTATCACTTTATCCCTGGTATTTACACACGCCGCATACGATTTTTCATTAGCGACCTGTACATCTTTGATTTCCCTCAATTCAGCATTTGAATTAACACCATTTTTTCCTGTACGATCATGAACTTTTCGCAGTTCCACTTCAAGATACTCGATTTTTTCATTTTGCAACTTACGATTTTCCATTAGAATTGCATTCTTGCTTTGTAGTTCACTCACAATCATTTTTAATAACTCAATTTCTCTCACGTGGTTATTGCATTCACTAACCTCACTTTGCGAAGAATATGTAGTGATCTCTTCTCTATTGCACTTATATTTATCCATACATCCTGGGTGTAACACTTTATTGCATTGGCTGTATATTGTGCCATCATTTACAGATTGTCCGCACTTTCCACCGCATTTTTGTGGCTTATTTAGGCTTTTCGACTGCGACTGCGACTGCACCGCATCCGCCATCTTTACAATGCCCCTGGTTATATTAGTTCATTGTTTCTAGTATTGTATCCGTGCACCTGATCAGGTTTTGTGTATAGGTCAATATTCTTACGAACATGCAGTAGGCATTCAAGTACACACAGACATTTCCCTGTAAGTATTTCTAGGTTCCTGAAGCATCCTTGACACTCGTCCCTGTATCCTAGACTAGCTATTATCCGAATGGCTCGCATTTGTAAGGCAAATATTTGAGATGCTATACTAGAATACCAGTATACCAGTACACAATAATGAATTTTGGAATAGAAAAGAGCATGATAGGCAGTTATTAATGCGAGTTTGGGCAATAAATTACTTAAATGCCTGAGCAAGAAAGTTACTCTACTGAGTCCAGGTTAACTCCTAGGAATTTGCAGTATCTATGGTTGTTATTGCCAGAATTTAGTAAAAAGGTAAGATGCACATTCTTGGATGTATTTAGAGACAGTTTGTTGCAGTTAAACCAGTTCAAAATTTGATTATTTATGTGCTTCCTTTCCCGTAATGCTTTTTGGTAATCATATCATCGGTTGTTTCGTCAGAAAACATTAAAATATTTCCACTTTCAATGTACGTTAGTAGGTTTACACAAATAAAAAAAGTAGTAGTCATAAGATCGATCCTTTTGGGACACCACATAATTTATGAGCCAACTCAGATACTCTAGTATGAAGGAGGTATGAATGTATCAATCTGGAACTTCCAAGACTAAAGTTGTAACTGTACAGTTTCCGAAGTAGAACAACACAGTTGAATACTAAGGTCAAAATAGGGTTGGTATATATTGTCCAGACTAGGCCACAGATAATTTCATTGATGAACACTCGAACTATATCTCTCGTTGAACGTGCCCTTCGAAAAACGTACTGATTATTGTTAAGAATTTGATTATCCTCCAGAAAAATTAATATTTGCTCAAACAGCAGTCTCCCAAAAATCTTTGATATTATGGATAACAACGAAATTGGACTGTAATTGTTGATATCGTCGTGTGAAACTTTGTTATGGAGTGGGATAACGGCTGCTATTTTTAAACATATTGGAACTATGTTATTTCTAATACATATGTTTATGAATTTAGTTAGAAGGCTTAAAATGACATCTTTTGAGTATTTTATGGATCCAACTGTCATACCACATATATATCTCGAGAGTTATATTTTTTTAGCGATGTGATAGCTCCTCGCAATTCATTCATACTTACTTCTCGAAAGGATAATTAATTTAAGCCGTTCATTCGTGTGCTTAAAAATGTCCACGTTTTGCGGTGAGAGGTTGAATAAAATGGATTCAGCAATTATGGTAAAAAATAAGTTAAAATTATGATGATTTATATCACAGCTCGGGTTATCACAATTGTTTTTTTTAGATTTTATTAACGATCACATTGCCTTTGGTTTATTGGCTGATTTAGTTATATAGTTTGCATTGGCTGTTGTTTTGCACGTTTTAATGCAAAATTGTATTCGGATTTGAATTTTCTTTCTTCTAATTTCTTTTCCTAATTTCAAACGGTATGGAAGATCAAAGTACCCCTGCGGAAACGATCGGTAATATTAAATGTGTGCTTCCACCATTTTGGCGTGTTGACCCTTTATTTGGTTTATCCAAATAGAGGCGGAATTTTTAAATTCACGCGTAACCAGTTCTGTCTAGAAATTTTTTAAAGTTGTCGCTTCTTTACCTCCAGATATCGCAATGGACGTAAGGGATTTATTAATGGAACCACCCGCCATCGATCCTTATGAAAAACTAAAAAATGAGATTACTAAACGGACAATTATTTCTCCTACGTAAATTACAGTAACTTTTGGGGAATACCTCAATCGATGAGAACTTACTACGCGAAATTTTCTTGCAACGTCTTCCCGCTGATGTGCAAAAGATCCTAGTTGCATCACGTGGTACGTCATTAGCAGATCTTGCAAAAATGGCAGATCACGTGATGGAAATCTCAGCACCTATGTCCATCAGTGCTACTGGCATTTCCAAACAAGTTTCGAATAACACCAAATTAGACACGAAATTTAGCAATTTCGAAGCAACGGTGCAAAGTTTACAGAATAAAATTTCGGAATTAACTCAAAATTTAACCACCTCACCTAGTCGAAACAGTTCTTCTTCCAGGTCTCGTTCTGTACAACGTGATGACCCAAACCACAAATTGTGCTGGTATCACTATAATTTTAAAGACGATGCACGAACATGCACCAAACCTTGCGATTAGGGAAACGACTCAGAACGGGTTTGATGTCGACCTACGATTCCGTTCATCCGTCAGTTCGACTATTTTTTATCCGCGATACAAATTCTGGCACTAAATATCTTATCGACACTGGCGCCCAGGTTAGCATTTTGGCGGTGAATCAACTCTATGCCAATACTCACCCCCCTACAAAATTTACATTGCAAACCGTAAGCAAATAAGTAAGTAAATTTAATTTCAACTTTCGGATTATCTGAACTAACAGTTAACATCGGCTTAGATGTAACATTTCAGTGGCATTTCATACTTGCACGCGTAAACCACTCGATTCTTGGTGCAGATTTTCTCCGGCATTTCAACATAATTGTTGATATTGCCAATAATCGATTAATGAGAAAACCGTTCAGTCTGATGCAACAGCCGATCATAAATTCATTATCCAATCATCATCCAACATATTCCAAATTACTCAATCAATTTCCCGATCTCACCATTTCTTTTGACCTCACTAACCCAATTAAACATCAAGTGCAACATAGCATCGAAACTTTCGGCCCACCTGTTTTCAGCAAACCAAGGCGTTTACCGCCACACAAATTCAAAATTGCCAAACAAGAATTCGATAGCTTATTAAAACTTGGTTTTGTTCGACCCTCATCAAGCCCATGGGCACCACCGCTGCACTTGGTAACGAAATCCGATGGTTCCTGGCGACCGTGCGGAGACTACCGTGCACTTAACAAGGTTACAATTCCTGACCGATACCCTCTGCCCATATTGCATGATTTTACGTATAGCTGTTTTGGTTGCAAAGTCTTTTCTAAAATCGATTTCATTAAAGCTTATCATCAAATTCCAATTCACCCTAATGATATACCGAAGACTGTAATCACAACACCATTTGGCTTGTTTGAGTATACGCGGATGAGTTTTGGTTTGAGAAACGCCGCGGCGTTTGTGCGGCGCGCCGCACAAACTTTTCAACGGTTTATGGACTCAGTTCTTCGCAAGCTACCATTTTGTTTCGTATATTTGGATGACATTTTAGTCTTCAGTAAAGTCGAACATGAGCACGTACAACACCTCCGACAATTTTTTCAACGATTAACAACTTTTGGAATCAAAATTAATAACGACAAATGTATTTTCGGCGAAACAAAATTAGATTTCTTAGGTCATAGCATTAATAGTTCAGGCATCAAACCATTACAAATTAAGGTTGATGCAATCATGTCTTTTCTACAACTATCTGACCAAAAATCACTTCAACGTTTCCTTGGCATGGTAAACTTCTACCACAGATTTATAAAATCATGCTCAAGAATACTTGCACCGCTCAACCAACTTGCATCTCAAACTCCACGCAACAAACCCCTGGTATGATCACAACCTGCACTACAAGCATTTACGGCAGTCAAGGCTGCACTAGCCGACTGTGCTATGCTTAGCCTACCAGACCCAAATGCAGAATTAAGCATTATGGTAGACGCATCTGATTCCGCTTCTGGTGCGGCCTTGCAGCAGATGGAAAAATCTGGCGTTCTTCGACCGCTAGCTTTCTTTTCTAAATCATTTTCAATTAAAAAATTCAAATATTATCTGGAAGGTCGTAATTTTATCATTTTTACAGACCATAAACCATTGATTGCTGCCATAAATTCAACTTCAGATCGTTATTCGCGTGTCGAAATTAATATTTTAGAATTGCCGGACCTAGCCAAATTTCAGTCAGAAGACGATGAGCTTAAATTTTTGTTAACAAACGGCACAACTTCACTGAAACTGGAGCAGTTCACTCCGCCTGGCACTAGTAAACCCATTTACGTTGACATTGTTTCGAAACGACCTTATGTTCCCGGAGAATTACGACTTAACATTTTGCAGTCACTCCACGGGTTAACTCATCCTGGCGTTCGAGCAATGAAACGTCTTGTAAATTCACGCTATGTATGGCCGCGGATGAACCACCACATCACACATTTTGTCAAATCCTGTTTGCAGTGCCAGAAAGTAAAAATTTTCCGTCACACAGTATCCCCGATTGCTAAGTTTCCTGATCCGGACGACCGATTCACTGACATCCACATAGACATTATCGGCCCTTTGCCATTTTGTCACACATACAGATATCTTTTAGTCTGCATCGATCGATTCACGCGTTGGCCTGAAGTCCAACCACTTGTCGAAATTACTGCAGACTCTGTTTCTCAAGCTTTTTTAAATATGTTGGATCTCACGCTTCGGTATACCATCTACGGTTCTCACTGACCGTGGAGGTCAATTTCAATCTTACGTTTGGAAACATTTTTGCAAAATTTTTGTCATTACATACAAATCCACAACCGCCTATCATCCGCAATGTAACGGTTTGGTATAGCGGCTCAATAAACGAATTAAAGACTCGATCCGAATGAGTAACGATCCAAAGAACTGGGTGTCACAACTAATTGCCACGTTTTCATTAGGAAGGATTGTATTAAGCATCCTCTTCAACCCGCGTATGACGGACCGTTTCAAATTTTAAAGCGACAATCAAAATTTTTTTACGATTTCTGTTAACGGAAAAATCACAAATGTTACCGTTGACCGATTAAAGCCTAGCTTCCAACCAACATTTTCTGTTGCTTCATCTTCAAATTCTTTACACTTTTCTCCGTTCCCTACTATACCTCTTCGGTCTATTCTTATACGTCATGGATCTGTAACCAAAAAAATAACTCCTACTAGAGTATATCGATGGCCACAGTACTATGGGGAAACGGGCGAGCTATGGTGAGCTCGCCGAGACTGTGTGGATTTCACCTGATGTATAAGTTACCAGCTAAGGTAATTAAGTCTCTGCCGGTTGAGATGCATGCAGGCCTTTTTAACTGCTGCTTGTGACCGTTCCGTCGATTTAATGATTTTAACGCCCTCTGTTGGCATGCACCTTAATCGTGCGCGCGCCGCTATTATTTCATCGCCCTCTGTTGGCGTGGCTTCCAACTCCCCAGGTTCGCGAGTTGCCCACAGTTGCCAAGATTTTTTTACATAATTGGCGGCCAATTTAAATCTTGCGTTAATTTTGTATTAATTTTTTTAACAGGAAATTATATTTAATAATAAAATCTACAGATTTTCAAAATATATTTGTTGTATTATCTTAGGAAAAAGGCACTTTATTGTATTGTATATCTTATATATATTTTGGAATCACTACAAAATATATTAATGCAGAATTATAACACCGTGCCAAAAATGACAAGGTAAGAACAATAAGAAATTAGAATTGCTAATAAAGTAATACTAAAATTAAAATATATAAATACAAATGCAAATTTTCAGAAAAGGGCATGTTTGAATATATTCTTTCCTTTAATGCCTTTAGAATAGATGAAAATAGAAATAGAAAAAGGAAATATAGTTCTGATGTTATTTTATTAATACGGAATGGAAGACTACAGGTCGATAGCATATTTAATCTTTAAATATGAATAAAAACATGTATAATTATGTCTTATAGTCTATGTGAATCACCTATTCTGTTTTACATTTGAATATTTGAATTATTGAGTTTTTAATGAGTCCCATAAGTGACTTATAAACTTCATGTTATTTAATTTACTTTCTTTTAAAAGAAAAAAAGTTGTTTGTTTCAACTTCGTAATATCTATTCTCCTTCGGCTTTAATATTAATGCGACAAACCATTCCCCTTTGCCACAAAGTCACGCACATTTACGGTTTCATTTTCCGTGAACTTTACTTTCTCCTTTGCCTTTAATTATTTTTCCATTAATTTTTGTTATGTATAATATTTTCTATAGCATGCGTTCCTATATCTAATTTATTTTTTAAATTATATATAATAGTAATAATTTTACGTGATGAATATTACAATATATAAAATAAGTGATAGAGATGCCCAAAGAAGTAATATAATATAATATACAAAACTGTAGTATAAGAATCGCAGGTTTTAATCACATTAATTAAATTCTATCATGCCTTAAATAATTTGCAGACTTCATTTTATGAAACGTTAACTAAAAAGAAAATTATATTAACATAAACGTTAATGTTGATATGAATGTGTATTAGTGGCGCTTATAAAATCGGTTAAAATTGGAAGATACATTGACTTGAATCTAAAGTAATTCTATAATAAAATATATTTTTACGTTGTAGGAAATTAACTAATAATTAGAAAAAACACGAAAATATTTCGTAAAATCTACAACAAATGAGTCTTATTAAGACTACAGTCTTAAAGTAATTCTAGTTGTTTACTACATTAATCAAAGGTGATTTTATATAGACATTAATAATATTATTGAGTTTGATTGACAATTTTATTTAATGACCTTTTGCCATCTTTCGGATAGCATCATGATGCCACGCAAAAAGAACGTCTGGCCTTATCAGCAAAAAAAATGAAGCAAGAGCCCTTTGAAACTATTGTCTAATTGTCTAAAATGAGTTGTTTACCATTCAAAAAGTTTAGCAAAGATAGAAGCAAATAGTACCCGAACAGCGCAAATCTTGTGAGTGTGGTGGATGGTCCATCAAATCCCATTCAAGCTCCAGCAACTTTTAGCGGGTCACTAAACATGTATGTGGAACACAACATCCTTACGATTTGCCCATTCTGGTCGCTTTTTATTGATGGCTTCATTTAATTTATCCAATTGGCTACATTACACATGCTTCTGTGGTAGCGGCTCAAAATACACGATGCCTTTGTAATCCTACCAAAAGGAGAGCACAATCTTCTTTTGGTGGATATTTGCTTTAGAAGCACCTGCAGTTTGTTCACCGAGCTTACACCATTATCGTTTTCGCACCACGTTGTCCTAAACTATTAATTTCTCCAGTTTATGCCAACGACAATACGATTGAGGAACTGATCATATTCATTGTGTATCAAGAGCTTGTCGCACTTTTTTTGTTAATTGAAGTATCTTCTGTTAATTGGTACTTAGATTAGATAATTGAATATGCTACTAGTATATTAGTGTTTATGTTACAAACTTTTGAACAAAGCTGCCACAGAATAACAAAAAGGCGTAGTAGCAGCCATAAACACTACCACACTGAGGAATAGTAATTTTGAGAAAGTAAACACCCCGGCATTTTACTAACCATTGAGTACAGGACTTTATTTTTTGAAAATAACAAGGGAACACAGTAACTGATAATGCAGATTGCTCAGTAGATATGTAAAAATATTTTGTTACATCTGAATTAAACAATTGCCACACGTTCAAGAAACATGATTTTAATTGGACAAGGCGGTATCACACATTGCAAGGCAATCAATGATAGCTGTGTGAGAATTGTTCAGTAACCACGTGATCTTAAAATTTTATAACGTTTTTTTCTGTCATCTAGGATTCCCGGTTTATCCGTTTGTGTCTTTGGATGAATTAAAACTACGATTTCAGATTGTAATTCACAGAAACCTAGCTGAGATACTGCAGTAGTCAATGAGGAATCTCAACTTAAAAACTATTATGTATCTTTAATTAATTATGAAAATTCTATAAATCAAATCCTTTATATGTGGTTTTATTGGATTAGTTCAAAGTTTTCCTTTTTTATATTACCTTGTAAATATTTTCAATATTGTTAAATGTTCTGTAATTCATTTTTGATAGATAAATTGACAGGAATATAAATACTAACAATTATTCCTTTTAGTTTTACTTTTTTATGCTTTATTAATTTCACACACAGAATTGTGCCAATTTACAAGTTTTAATGAAGAAGTATTGTTACTCATTGCAATTTTCTTAAACATCTTTATTGGAAAATAGTGTTACATCTGATAATAGGACAATTACTATGCTTCTTCATTTCTTGTTTTTTCCACTGGCTATCGACTGGTGTTCATTCAGCCCGTAGTATCATTATTATTTGGCATGGTGCTTCTTTCACCAGGCATATTTTGCTCATATGTTTGTTTAGTTTGCAGTGTTCTGTCATCAGACCTTCTACTGTTTTGGCCATTTTCCTATCTTGGTTCAGAAGTTCTTTCGTGAATTTTGGTGATTGTTTCTTAAGGAACTGTTTCGCCCGTCTCTGTCCTGGTGAGTTTGTCCACTAGGTTTGGGCATGTGTCTCCACCCATTTTTTATGGATCGTTTGACTGCGGTTTTGGAGATGCCGCAGGAAATTACTGTTTTTGACCAGCCTTATTTGGCCAGTTCGTCTGCTTTGTCATTTCGCGGATGTCCTCCGTGTACTGGGACCCATGTGATTCTTACTTTTTTATGACTGCCAAGCTCATTAACAGCATATATGTATATTGCCACGCTAGCTTAGATTCGACCTGTGTGGAGCTTAGTTTTCTTATTAGCACCTGGCTGTCGGAGAATAAAGCTATTGACCTACTTTTGGTGACTTGTCTTACTATTTTTCTTATGCAGTGGCGAAAAGCTATCGCCTCTGCTTGGAACAACGTGGTTTCCTTAGTGAAACTGACAGACATCTTTGTCTTAGGTTTTGTACCCCTTTGTCGGTCTTTGAGCCGTTCGTGAACCAATTCGAGTCTGCTTTGGTGGATTGGCCAGGATCAGTACATTTTATAATTGATACTGGTAGAGCTACACTCTTGATGGAACGATATATATAAATTCAATGGGTTAAAACACTTGTTAAGTTCCATAATATTTTTAGTTTCAGTTGCCTGACACGTGTTTCGATCATTCCTGATCATTTTCAAAGTACAAAACTAATGAATTAGAAGATAAAAATATTATGGAACTTAACAAGTGTTTTACCCCATTGAATTTACAGTATATTGTAAATTCTATCGAAATTGTATATTTTCGCATCAGTTGGTATCGCTTTGATCGCGTTTGCCTTCAGCTTGTCTTCCAGACCTTGGTGTCTTTTTCTTTGTGATCGGATTAGGAGGGTCTGTCCTTGCATCAGTCTATATGATTTGGACCTGGCCTCTCCTTGTATAAAGAAGTGCAGTGGTGGTATATTCAAGATAACTAGGGCTCCTGTTGGGGTGGTGCTTAGGCCTACTGTTGTATTGAGACATGCTAGTCTTTGTCTACTGCGCAGGAGTCCTATCGCCTCCTTTTGCTTTGTCCTAGTCAACCACACCATTGCTTCATATGCTATCATGGGTCTTATTACCCTAGTGTGTAGTCACAGAGTCACTCTAGGCTTTAGTCCCCAGTTTTTCCGCACATTCTACTACACCTGCCCAATGCTATTGATGCTTTTGGTGGATTTTGTGATGTGCGGCCTCTACTTCATTTTGGCGTCGAAGGTTACTCCCAGGTACTTGGCCTCCCCTACGAATGGGATTTCCGTACACCCGAGCATTTGTGGCTTTAGGCCTTGCAGTGCTCATCTTTTTGTGAATATGACAATTTGTGTTTTTTGGGGATTGATCGCCAGTCGCTCTTGTTTGCACCAATTGTCTACTATGTCTAGGCCTCTTTGTGCTCGTTCCGAGACAACTCTCACGAACCGGCCTCTGGTGACTAGGGCTTGCTCATCCGCGTATCCTAGGCAGTGGATATCCTCTTTGGACAATTACCCTAGAAGGTCATCTACCAGTGTTGCCCATAGCAGTGGAGATAGTACTCCTCCTTTTGCCTTAGCCTTAATGGTATGACCCCCTAAAGTGGATATGATTGTTCTTTTCCCTAGGCTGGTCCTGATTCATTGGTAAAAGCTTGGCAGGACTCCTTTCTTTACTTGTGCCCCTGCGAGGGAGGTTGTTGTGATGTTATTAAAGGTCCCTTCTATATCTAGAAATGTTGCCATGGCTATATCTTTGTCTTTCATTGACTTTATTATGAGCCTGTTTGGTCGCCTATTAACTTTCCCAGTTGGTATGCATATTGCCTGTTGTTAAGGGGATATTTTTCCAGTATATTATCCCGTATGTGCCTTTCTATGAATTTTTCCATTGTTTTTAGTAGGAATGAATATAGGCTGATAGGTCTGCATGACTTTACTGTTAGATCAGCTATTCTCCCTACCTTGGGCAGGTAGATTACCCTCACGTTTTTCATGATTTTGGTATATGTCCCAATGCCAGGCAGGCTTTGAAGATTTTTGACAGGTGCGGTACCAGTTCTATGCCCTTTTGTAACAGAATGGGATAAATCCCATCCGGTCCCGCGGATTTGTACGGTAGGAACTGCTGATGGTTAATTAAATTTTACTGGAAAGTGGACTTTCCTCTATTGTTTCTGTGTAGATTCCCTCTGCTTTCTTGAGGAAGCCTATCTCTTTGGCCGCACTTCCGTCCTTGGCCAGGACTTTGTGTATTCTTGGTCATGCCAGAGTGTCGTAGAACTTTCTCCACGAGTCTCTTTTGACTTTTGGGATTACTTTATTATATTGTGTGAGTTTTCCTCTGTATATGTCCCAGTTCTGGTTATTTTTGGCACTGTTGAATAGCCTTCGAACCTCGATCCTCATCCTTTCGAGGTTCTTGTTCCACCAGACTGTTCCGCAGCCCCTCTGTTTGGCTGTTTTTTCCAAACAGTTTTCCAGATATGCCGTCTTTATGGCGTCATTGATTTGTTCCATTACCAGCTCTAGTTACCATTTTTCTTGTCGATACTGTATCTCACCTGAGAGCTTCTCTGAGGGACTTTTTATATCCTACCCATTTTGTCTCTCTTGGGTTTCTGTACTTGCTCGTCGTGAAAGATGTGACTAGATCGAAACATATTTGCCTGTGGCCACTTCGCTATACTTTCACTCACTTGGTTAGGTCTAGTACTTCTTTGCGATTTTTCGTGATGAACGTGGGCTTATTGCGAATATTGGTCACTATAAGTCTTTCTGCTAAGGGAAAGTTAAGTAAAGACTCACCTCGTTTGTTTGTGTCCAAGCTGCCCCCAGAGCGTGTGATGCGCCTTGGCGTCGCACCCTATTATGAGTTGGTATGCCTGCTCATCGAAGTATGCAACTATCTAGCTTAGTATGCTCGGAGGGCATACTATGTTCAAAAAGTAATGTCACATATTTTTTTTTCAGAAATTATTTATTTAAAAGTGTTAATTTTTGTTGACAATATATTTACATGTTTCTTTTACCCGTACTATTTTTCAACATAGTCTCCATCAACTTGTACGGTCTTACGCCAGCGTGAAACAAGTGCCTGTATTCCCTGCCGGTACCTACTCCTGTCCTGTGCGCAAAGCTTTCACCACTTGAATTACGCTCTCATCATCATCGAAGTGTCTTCCACGCAAACCTTCTTTAAGAGGTCCGAAGATATGAAAATCTGACGGTGCCAGATCTGGGCTGTATGGTGGAATGGGGCAATGACCCATTTTGCGCAAACTTTTCAATATCGGAGAGTCTCGATCATTGCACACACATTTTCACTGCTGACTGACGAATAATGACATGTCTGGAGTGGTGGCACTGAAAGGACGCCTGGAACGTGATAGATCTTGGAGTTGAGTTGTTCGACTTTCTGGCGCCTTAACTCTCTTTGCCTACCTCCCGACAGTGCTCCTATCGACAGCATAATCTCCATACACTGTACACAAACGTTTATGGTTATTTCCCACAGTTTCTTTCTCTGCAACCAAGAACTCAATCACTACTCGCTATTTGTAATGTGGATCACTAACATACGCCATTTTGAAAATTCACTACAGCTCTGCCATCTGTTGGAATGATTTGAAACTTCGTCCACCAGGAGGAGAAACACTGAACTTGAAGTACCTAGAAGTACTTTCCATATTGTGGAGAAAAAAAATATGGGGCATTACTTGAACGACCCTTGTATTATCAAAAGATAAGTGATTTTCAAAATATAAAATTATGTGTAATATTAATAAACAGCCGAGAATAGAGGAGTGCACATGACATCAATTTGGTCGTTAATTAGGGGAAATTTCCAATCGCCAATTCATTTAACCAACCGCTCTACTTTTTTTACTATTAATAAAAATACTTTAAACTTTCGTTTGTATAACACTATATTTATTTTTGTAAAGTTTCGGTAACTACACGTACCATTATCAAACAAGAAGTAATTCACAAACCGATTAAGACAGGTCTATATAGATGATAATTACATAGGTCCTTTAAAAATAGGGCTTTACATCAGGTCGAGTAGGTGGTCGGTTTTCCGAATTAGCTCGTGTTGGGTGTATTTCAAGGGATTCTAGTAGATCCATTTTTGAGCCATTCTTTAAAATATGATTGATGGAAAGTGCGTTCTCTCTAAAACAGTGCTTCTCTTGTAAAAGATCGTGGCGAATATAGATTTTTTTCCAGTCTAAGGTGGAAGGACCGTTGGTGTTCCTTTAATCTTATGATAAATTTACGACCAGTCTGGCTGATGCACACTTATTTACAATCTGTACATGTGAGCTAATATATTCTAGCTTTTTCAAGTTGTGTTGTTTGCAACTTTGGTTAAAAATATAATAATTTAGTTTGGTAGCTGGTTTGTATGTAGCGTTAATATTATATTTGTAAGCAAGTTGCCGATTTGTGAACTAACCGCACCAAAAAATATAAGTGGTTTAAATATATTGGCAATTGTTTCTT
The DNA here is from genome assembly GCA_963969525.1 of Ontholestes murinus. Classification (NCBI taxonomy): domain Eukaryota; kingdom Metazoa; phylum Arthropoda; class Insecta; order Coleoptera; family Staphylinidae; genus Ontholestes; species Ontholestes murinus. The sequence continues at coordinate 80,179 of CAXAKX010001339.1, read as the reverse complement.
GTTTTCCGGCTTCTGATCTGGATCGAGCTTGCCAAGGGTGATCAAATCATTGACCAGAGCACCTAGGCCTCACTAGGCCCGTTGTGCCCCTCTGGCTGGGACAGCCCTCCGTTGTTCTATCACTAATTTAGCTACCCAAGGTGACGAGCAAAGGACAGCACAATGCTTCGGGGGGGTATCCCTAATGTTGGCTATGTTCGGCCAGAGCATGGCCATGGACTCTCTAAGGTTGGCGAGAGCTGGGCAGGTGGTTAACACATGTTCCACTGTCTCGTCCTCTTCTTCACATGCTCTACATATGGGGGGTTTCCACCAGACCCATAGTAAACAAGTGTTTCCTTAGCTGACAGTGACTCGTAAGGATACCTGTGATAAGGCGCAGATTCTCCCAGGTTAGTCACAGATAGTATTCAGCTGTTTTCAGATTGGGTTAGCGTATTGCTTCTTTGGCCTGTCTGCAGCCTAAGGTGTTGTCCCAACGTTGTTTTAGCGTCTTGAGAGTGTTCTGTTTAAGGATGTCAGTGAGGCATTTCGGTGCTGGTGCGATCGGGGGCCCGTCCGTGGTATCACTGAGAGCCCATCCAGCCTGCGTCAGCTCGTCTGCCTTGCTGTTGCCTTCTTCATTATTGTGTCCCTTGATCCAGCGCAGCTCAATACTGTTAGATTGTGCTGCTTGTTTCAGGGTGTTGTGACATTCTTTTACTGGTCTTGAGGTGATCTTGCGACCGCTCACTGCTAGTATTACTGCCCTACTGTCTATAAGGATTTGGATGTTCCCATCACTGATGTGGATGTTCCTATCACGGACGATGTTTTCCAGCTTATAAATATTCTGAATATTTTTCATTTTATGTTTCGAGATAAGTGTGTCAATAAAATTTTGACACTGCAATTCATTTATTAATATTTATTTCATTAGTTTTGTCAATTTATAATAATGGTAGTTTGAAGCAACCATTTTATGTTTGATGGGGTGTCATGATGAATATGTTTTCGAAAGATGTTGAGGGTTAAATTATTGTTAGTTTTTGTGATAGAAAGGTCTACTTCTCTACCTTTGAAGTTATCATTAAAATTATTTAGGTTTCATAAGGAGGTGATAGTTCTCTAGTAATTTTTGTGTTCTGAAAGCAGTGTGCGCATGGGCATTGTCGAGTAAACAAACTTCAACAATGAGTACGCTTTGTTTAAGATTCTATATTTAACGTCGAAGTTTCTCTAATATTTCGCTATACCAATCAAAATTTTATTATGTTCTAGGAGGTTGCTGCTATCACTTTTGAAACGGATTAGAGTTTGGTATTGTATCCAGAAATGAGCCAATTATTAATATTTTTTTAATTCTAACGCATACGTTCTAGTTTTGCAACGAATGTATTATTTTATATTTGCAAGTGAACAATTTATTAGAGCTTTGTTATAGTCTCTAATTTATCGTCATATGTTTTTTTTAGAAATGTACATGTTCTTAAGGGGGAATTACTCTTTTGAAAATTTGACAATTCAATTTTTTTTTGTTTGCATTTTATTATAGTCTGGGGTTCTGAGAGTGTGTTTCGAAAATATTAATTTGAAATTCGTAGAACTCACATAGTTACACAAGCTTAGGCTGCGGCGCGGTACTTATACCGTCGACTGTTATACCTCGACTTTTTTTCTGTTTTATGGTCCCCCCTTGTCTCTATGATCCTCCCTTGTATCTATGGCCCCGGTACAGCTGATTAAGGGTAAGTTACTCAAATCAGTTGTTATCCACCGTAAGTTCAACCGTATCAGTACTAAATGTATTGCAAACTTTGAACGCGTTTTTCTCGGAACGACATTTTGCAAGACGGGCGCACGTTTTTCTCAAAAACTATTGAACCGATTGACTTGCGGTTTGGCACACATATTGAAGGAACCTTCACCTATGGTTGGATCTAGGATTATTTTGATGGCTTGTATATTTCACTTTCAATCTGATGTTTTAGTTGAAAATTTTTCGGAAAAATTGAACTTTGATCTTTAAACAGCTGCCGTTTCTATAAAAATATGTGTATTTATTTAGTTCTAGTTCGGACGATAACTACACTCATATAGATTGAAAAAATAAATTGTTTTTTTATTTTAAACGATTAGCATCGCCACAACCCGTGCGCCCGATTGGACGAGCGTCTCACGCCGCGACATACATAACAGCGCATAACTTGTGTACATTTCGATTAAGTAATTCAATAAAATTTATAATGTTAGTTTAAACATGTCTTAATATGAGTGAAAAATCCCAAAAGTGTAGGTTTGATAGTTTTCACAGAAATAATTCTTAAAAATTACTCTCAAAACGGGCTTCAGAAGAGTAATACCCCCTTAATGACACCTAGATAAAATAATTTAAAAAAAACATGATATATACGTTTTGAAGAATGCATTTTTATGAAATATATTTATGAGTAGCTTATCATGGACATTTAGACTGAGAACAAATTTCAAATTAAATAATTGATCACAAACTTTATAGCAAGAAACTATAATTTATTTTTAAACGCTAAACATTAGAAATACTTTAATTAGGGAATATATGTGGTATTATTGGTTAAAGCAAAGATTCGAGGTAAACCCTATGAAGCCTATGAAGAAAATACTTGGATGCATAATGTACACAATCATACACGGTATGTTCGGTCCGAGGTCGAGGTTATTGGCCAATAGACTGCGAGATTTTAAGGCTTGATATATGGCATATTCTTTTTTCGAAACTGCATTTTTAAACACCCACAGATGAGCATAAGCGATGAGGCCTTCCTTTATGCGCCGACGAATACGAATGCATGTGTGTGCATGTGCATAACCAAAGCCCATTTTATTCCGTATAAGGGACGCAGACGACGTGAGTTATGCCCCTGCAAAATTTTTGATTATTTACTGCAGACGCCCCTGCTTGATTTATGCCGCTTTAAAGCCTTTTTCGACATAACGAGCCGTAATTTTCCTATATACCGGGTATTATTAATTCGCTTGTTCGTTTGCTTTGCCTATCAGAAAAGGCGTAAAATTTAAAAGGTATCCGGCCGTATATTATTACGATTTCTGCAAATGGTAAGATATTCCAGAGGAAATCGTAGTTATCTTGTCAAAATGTTGTAAATACGGAATGTTTATACATGAGGTTATCAAATGAAAAGTATTTATTATTTTTAAGAAATAAGAAACTAGATACAAAATTATTTTAATTATAAATTATTGGTTTATAAATCTGTAATAAAACACTAAAATTTTCTTTTTAAATTATTATTAGTTAAGCTAAATGTACAATTCGAATACAATGTACTCATTTTAATAGCTTAAAATTAATTTAATTTGCAGAAATAACATGAATAACATTTGTGTTAGTCGGAACTAATTGTAGGTATTAAATCTAACAAGGGATTATTTAATGGGGTTAAATCAAAATAAAGTAGTCTATTTCTCTTTTTTTTCATTTCGATAGGCCCCGAGATATTTAATTTGCATTTTGAAGAATATTTTAGTAATTTTGAATTGTTTATCGAAAATTTAATGCCTGTGATCATAACTGCTCACCAGTCGCTGAATATTTGGGGTTCTGTTTTTTAATGAGATATACAAGTTCCTTATATCTTGTTTTTAAATTTCTTTGTGTTTGTCCTATATAAATTATCGAAATGTTTACGCTTAATCCAATATACACGGAACTTATCTTTATAATATGTTTTGCTGAATGTATTTTCTAGAGGTGATTTTAATTTCGCATTTGTATATTAGCCTGACAAAGTTATTTTTTTGTTCTAAAGATGGAACTAATAATTAATAAATTATATTTTTCATGATGATGGTTGTAATTGTTACCATGTGGTCATCCACAAATTTATTTACTGTGACTATAGTTTCGATCATAAACTGATCATTATCAAACATAAAGTTTTATTTGTTTGATTTTTGTAAGTTGCGTGAAGATAAATTTGATTAAATTAATAAGCACTAACCTTACTCCACAAATTTCCGAAATATATATCTGTGAATTTAAATACAATTTGTGAAGAAAGGTTTTTAGTGCTTATTAATTTAATACAGTTTTATGTTTAATAATGATCACGAATTTATTGTCTATAATATTTATTTTTTTATGATATTTTCGTTGTAATTTAAAGATTGTGTAATTTGTTCTCTGTGAGAGGGTAGATTAATTTCTCTATAAACCATAGAGTTGAAAGCTGCCATTTTCTGTTTTGAAGAACTATTGTAATCTGCATGTATATATATATTAAAGGTATAGGTGCATTTTCTGTAAATGTCAAGAAAAGGTAGTTACTAGTTGTTTGCTACCTCAACAGTGAAATAAAATGATTGTTTATTAAATTGTGATAACAAAGTTTCTAAATTGTTATATGCTGGTACCAACCTCTAGAAAAATTAGTCTAGGATTTTTTTTAAAATTATTAACGAACAAGTTGGTTAGGAAGGAGGTTAAGGGGTTGCCCATAGCTGTACCAAATGTTTGTCTAAAATGCCTTTATTATTAAATTGAAAGGTGTTACAGTCCATGGCCATTTTACTTAAATCTAAGTATTGGTTAATATATTCGTCTGAATTTAAATTCTCTTTTAAAATATTGTTAAGTTTTAATAGTGCCGTCAATAGATATACTAGAAAACAAGGTTTCTACATCAAATGACACTAATATTTCATTTAGGTCTATTTTTCTCTGACTTACTATTGGGTTACTTTTATCTAAGTCTAGGTAGAAACAATAATTCTGTTTTAATGGCTAAAGGGAGGTGCAATCTTCTTTATTGTTCTTGATAGGTGGAATAGTAGCGTGGTTGCGATTTCGACATCTATTGGGTTCTTCAAAAGGTTTATCTCTTGTAGGGAAACAACTTCTTTTGATTTGTTATGGGGTAGTATTTGCGAAGTAAGAAACTTAGTATTCTAGTTTTTGGTTCTTTCGTATTATTCTTGATTTCATTTGCAGTTAATCCCAATTATCCGCAAAATTTGCGTTTCTAAGTTTTTGGTTACAATGTTTTTTTTTGTGTAATAATCAAATTTAGCTATTCACTAATTTTGGTTTAATATTGTTCATTAAACCCTGCATTAGGAATAAAATAAATATCCGCACCGATAAGATTAATATTGGTTTTAATTTGAAAGTATTCTTATTTAATAATCAAAGGTCATTAAAAATAGCATTGACAGCTTAATTGATCCGCGTGCAATATATTAGAAATATTTTCACTGATCTATTAAATTACGACTTTGGCGTCGTTTTCTTTCTGTATTTTATAATCTACTTATTTTATTGTTATTATTCTAGAAGGACGTAATACCCATCATAAAAAGGTAATATGGCTTGCTAGTTGGTTAGGTTATACGTAAAAAAATACAAATTAAATGGAAACAGATTTCTTTAATAAAACAGCTGATTAATGCAATCATACTTCTACAGGTATCAAAAACAAAGATATTATTAGCAATCATCCCTAAAGCTTTCATAGCAAATAACAGTTTCTTTTTTCATTGGCTTAACTCTGTCCTTATATTCTATAAGCTGCTAAATGAAAAATATAGTAAATACAAAATCTAGAAACTGCAAAATTGGAAATAATACTGCAGACATTCAAAGTTTTATCGAATACCTAAAATTCTATACAGTCTATAAAGACTGTTTCTATATAACAGTTACCACAATATATATTAATTTTAATATGCCATGGTCATAAAATGTATTAAAGTCCTTTAGGTCATTTTACATCGTGATATTTCATTAAATTCGCCGAACTTAGTATTCTGTAGATAATGTCTGATAATGAGTTGAGATTAGTTATTAATATGCGGCGTATGACACTGATTTCTAGATGGTCTTCAATGTAAAAATATGGAGATATTGCATAGTTCTTTTTATTTTTAAACATATTATTATCAACAGCTATATGCTGTTACTTCTGTTGGAACTGACGAGTTATAATTGTTATAAAAGCTATATACGATCTTTGAACAAAAACACGACCGTTAAAAGTTTTGCTTTATTTTGTAGATACACTGCTACCATTGTTTCAGTACATAGCTATATGTTGGGTTGGTTTGAATCTATTGTTAATATACTACAAAAAACGTCATCAATTCAAACGCCTTTTGTTCGTTAACAATAATAAAATATGTTGGATGCTTGAAGCCATAACTTTGTGATACATATTGAATCAGGAACTTTATCAAATGATCATTTAATAAAGTTCCTAATAATAAAATATTAAAAACTTTTACTAATGCAACTTTATCTATATTGAACAATATCTAGATAGGTTTAAAGGCGGATCATATGATCGTCAGTATGCTACATAATATTTATAAAAATAGTGTAACTACTTTTCAAAGAGAGTACTATAATGCATAACGATTATTTCTGTTTCCAAATGATTTCTCATACTTGTTTAATTTAATTTTGAAGTTACGAACTTTATGACCAACATACACGCTTTTACAATGAAAACAAGTTTATTTATCAATTTAAGATTTATCTACTATAGCAATCTTACTTTTATAATTAAATATTATATTACTTAGTAGTAGTAGTAGTGATTGGCTATCGACCACGTGGTCCTTCCGCCATGTGTAATTTGTGTATTTTTGGGTGTGTAAATAAGCTTGTTACTTTAAAGGATTGCCCCCGTCACTCTAAAACACCATTAATTGTATCCTTCGTACCCGAATGGTGAATGGTACCGGTCACCCATCCAAATTCTGACCCGAACTAATATTACTGAACTCTCACAAACTCTAGTTCGGCCTCGACCGAAAGCGCCACCACCGGCGTGTTATATTACTTATTTTGTTTTAAACCTTGCAAAAGCACAAATCAGCGTTACATCTCTTAACACCTTTGTAATTTCCAAAAAAATGTAATTGCTTTGAATATTTTTTGATGCGATTCTCATTTTACAAACAAATATTTGTTTACTTATTTATGTTCAAATCTATTTATTAATTTGTTAATTGGTTTTTATTCTTGTGAGCATTGTTGGTAGTAATTATTTTTATCATGGGTATTTAGTCCTCAAACATTCGTAGACTAAGATAAATATTAAAGACTCTATGAATTAAAACTATTTAATTGGTGTTTTTTATTAAGTAAAGGTATAACCAAATATGTAAATAAGTGCGTTTTCAAGTAGTACTGAAAAGTTCGGACCAACTATGAGGTTGATTTTTCAATCCTAGAAAGAAAGAATAAAATATGTTTAAATTAGGATTATATTTCAAACAATATTTCATTATCCATCTTAACTGGTTATGCAATCCATAATTAGTTGAATAAAATGATAACTAAATAATGACAGACAACGAGTATATGGAACACAATTAGAAGATTATAGCAAAATACTGCTATTAATAATGTCGTTTATTATTTGAAAACATAACGTATAGATTTAAGCCTAACTTTAACAACAGGTAGGAATGACTTAAGTCTCTAGAAATCATACCAAGTTTTAGAGTCATCATTCTTAAGATGTGCTCTTGAAGCATCTCAATTATATTACAACTTCTGATGAAATTTGATGAAAATCTGTCAATAGTATTTTGAGGGCTCTATTCTTCAGTATATTAATATGAGAAGAAAAAGTCAATCGAGTGTCGAATAAAATACCTGTCTTTTATTCATCAACAGATTATGGTACATAATTATATATAACGGAGTTAAACTTTATCTATTTACAACTGAAATTAAAAAATTACAACAAATTTCGTAATATTTATGTCAAATTTATTAGAATTACACAATGTAACAATATTGTTTAGATCATTTTGGATGTTACGTTATTATGCACTTTATACTATAGAAAATAATTTTAAATCATCAGCAAACAATAGAAATTTGGAATACTTAATACATCAGCTGATATCATTAATAAAAAGTAAGAAAAGTATGAGCCCACAATGGGAACCTTGAGGTACGTCAGATGTAGTAATCATTGCTGTTGATACATAATTATCAATTTTTACTGCCGACGAAAAGACAATAAGCTCTTAAACCGTTTAATAACTATGTCGCCAAATACAACCAATGACAATTTATTTAATATAATATTTATTTATTTATTTAGTAATATCTTAATATCCCTTTCTAACAAAATAACTCAAAATTTATAATATAAAATATGTTAATATAATCAAAATTTTAGTCGAAAGAAAAGTGGAGTTCTCTTCATCGAAGGATCTTCTACTCAAACCCATGATTCTATATCATCAATCCTGCTCCAGCATATTTTAGTCTTTTATTTGACATATTTTAAAGACATGTGTAGTCACTGTCAAATTATTATTATTATGGTTGACACGATCAAAGGCCTTTGATAGATGGGTGTAAATTGCATCAACTTGATATCCATTCTCTAAGACATTTAATAAAAAGCATTAGTATATTAAAAGATTACTAATTGTAGATTTACTCTGTAGGAAACCAGGTTATTCATCACAGATAGCATGCTTAAATACATACCCACATCGCTTACATCCCTATATTTTTACATTTTATCTTTTACAATGGATTAATGAAAGCATCTTTCCATAAATCGGAAACTACACTACTACTTAGTGACCGATTAAAAATAATTTGAATTGGCGAGTTGAAAAAGCCCCTTTTCAGAAAATACGGTGTTAAACTATCCGGTGCAGTAGTACAAGTATCTGGTAGGGTATTTAGACAATTAAAAATATCAGTTGTATTAACAACAAGGCAGTCAATGCAGCTAGAATCATTGCAATTATGTATAACAGAAAGTACATCATCATTGCAGTATACAGTAGAAAAATGTTAAGCAAATAAGTTTACATAGGTATTGTTTTCGTAAAATACAGGGTGGACCATTTAATGTGTTTTCAGAAAATATCTCCGAAACAAGAAACTTTAAAAAAAAATGACCCAAACAAAAACTGATTGTATCGAAGGGGGCCATAATAACATAATATTGGTTTTTTCATAGATGGCGCTGTTGTCGCTAAATCGAGGTCAACTTAGTTTTTTTAAATGGAAACCCCTACTTTTTATTAAAAAATAAAATTCCTTGTTAAAAAATGAGAAGAATTCACTCAGCTCACTTTTTCGTCAGAGTGATAGATGGAGCTGTAATCGCGAAAAGAAGTTGTTGCATTTGGACGCTTGCGTATTCGAACTTCGCGCGCATATGTGTGTGTGTGTGTGTGTGTGTGTGTGTGTGCGCGCGCACCCGCGAACATGCGCGTCTAAAATCACCAATAATGTACGTTACATTAATTTGTTATTTTTGAAAAAGAATATGAAATCATCTCTAGAGCAGGTGCTCAAAATGATGGCCGTTCATCTCGAGACATTTTGCGATCCTTGTTTGAAACGATCTCTGAACTTCTCGTAGGGTGTCTCTGTTGATGTTCGCACAAGCATTGCGAATACGCTCCTTCATGTTATCAGGCGTCGTCGGTATGTCGGCATAGCATTTGTCCTTCAGCAATCCCCACAGGAAAAAGTCCGGCGCTGTCAAGTCCGGCGAACGTGCCGGCCAAGGCACCGGACCTCCACGACCAATCCACTTGTTCGGAAATTGGCGGTTCAAAATATCTCGGACGACACGCGCAAAATGTGCAGGGCAGCCATCGTGCTGATACCACAGTCTCAATCGGGTCAGCAGAGGGACGTCTTCGAGTAAAGCAGGAATATGAGCCGTCAGAATTTCACCGTATTTTTCAGCATTCAGATTTCCGTCGATGAAGTAAGGGCCAATGACGTGATCTCCCAGAACTCCGCACCAAACGTTGACGCTCCACGGTCGTTGATGGTCCACTTGTCGGATCCAATGTGGATTCTCCTCCGTCCAATAATGCATGTTATGCCGGTTGATTTGGCCACGATTCGTGAACCTTGCTTCATCCGAGAATAGGATCATGGAAACGAAGTTCCGGTTGTTGCGTATTTGCTGCTGAGCCCAATTGCAGAACTGCACTCGATGTTGGAAGTCGTCGCCATGAAGTTCTTGATGCAACGATACGTGGTAAGGATGAAATTTATGTTGATGAAGAACTCGCAAAACACTCGTTTTGGAGATGCCTGAACTCCGTGCCAGTTGACGAGAACTTATGTGGGGGTTGACTGCAACTGCAGCTAAAATATCAACTTCGGCGTTCTCCTGGGTTACGGTGCGTTTTCGATGTCTGGTTCGTTTTAGGCTGCCAGTATCCACAAATGAGTTGACGATCCGAAGAAAAGTCATGTGACTCGGATGATCTCGATCAGGATACCTCTCCGCGTACAAGCCACACGCATCAAGTGCATTGCGTCTAGCTTCACCATACACGAAAATCATGTCGACCTTTTCCACGATAGTATACTTCACCATTTTAACGTCATGTTTTGACAACATAAGGACACTTATTTGAATCGTTCACAAGACGGCAGACGTCACACACACACACATGCGCGCGAAGTTCGATACGCAAGCGTCCAAATGCAACAACTTCTTTTCGCGATTACAGCTCCAGCTATCACTCTGACGAAAAAGTGAGCTGAGTGAATTCTTCTCATTTTTTAACAAGGAATTTTATTTTTTAATAAAAAGTAGGGGTTTCCATTTAAAAAAACTAAGTTGACCACGATTTAGCGACAACAGCGCCATCTATGAAAAAAACAATATTATGTTATTATGGCCCCCTTCGATACAATCATTTTTTGTTTGGGTCATTTTTTTTAAAAGTTTCTTGTTTCGGAGATATTTTCTGAAAACACATTAAATGGTCCACCCTGTATATGCTTAGGAAGACCAAGTAGGTTAATGACTTGATGACACATTTCCAAAAATATTTAGGGTTATATCCAAGATGTTCTTCAATACGATTAATATATTGCTCATAAAGTAGCTGACTTAAGTAAATAAAAACAGATCTCAGCAATTTTAACTCTTCGTAAATGCAACATGCGCCTTTCCCCCTAAGTTGAATCAACTCTGCATTAAACCACTTTTCAAAAGTAGAAGATTTCTTGCGTTTCGTAGGAACATACAAAGTTAATCCCGTATTAATAATTTCGTTAAATTTTTTCAATTAAATATTTAAATTAGCATTATACAAAATAAATTTGCAATCCACCGATACTAAAAAAATATTTAGTTAAATATAGTGTGTAGATTTAAATTCATAATAAAATAAGTCACTCTGTAAACATTCAACGTCACCAGAAAATCTTATATTAAGTGAATACGGTCTATGATGATAGCTGTCATTAAATAGTCCATTTAAATACTTAGAAATATTTAATTTCTTAATGTTACATAATACTAAATTTAAAAATACGTTGTGTAAATTTGGGATAATATTATTTTGACTTAAATTATTAAATATTAAACATTATCGTAAATAAAATTAGAAATATGTATAATCATATCCAATAGATCCAAAAATTGGGCTATGTAAATTGTAGTCGTCATAGTATATATATTCTAAATTAGGATTTTCCATACAAATTTGATCTAATGTCATGGTATGATGTTCATAAGATAAAACATTAGAATTTAGGTTGCGCCGATAACAAACTTATTGCATATTTTAAACGATAAAAGTTTAACAGTATTATATAGAGGCTCTAATAAAACGATTACGGATTATGTTTCAATAGTTGCAATTACGTCAAGTACCGAACAAATTACCAAATTATCAAGCTTAAACCTAAGATTAATTATGAAAATATAACTTCAGGTTTTTGTAATTCGCGAATCATAGGAATAAATGATCTTTTGTTTGCTATTAATCTATTTAATAATTAAATTCGGTTCGCCATTTTGCTTACGCCTGTTCAATTCTATTTTAAAGATTTTATGTAATTACACTGATTATTTGTAAGATCCGCCTTAAATTTCACAGTATTTATATTTATAGACAGTGAATACTTTAGTATATCCATATCAGCTTTTCGATCATAAAAGCATAATTTAAGAGGTGTAGGCTTATCAGATACTTTGCCTATTCTAAACAGCTTAAATAAAAATCCACGTCCTAGTAATTTATGCATTGCAGCATCATGTTCTATTTTTACTAGAGTCAAACCTTTGGTCGTCGTCAGATTTTTTTTATCTTAGGGCGCAAAGTGTTTCAAAACTCGTCAAATACTAGTTGAGAGAGGTTGAGAGAGGTTGAGAGAGGAGAGAGGTCAAGTTAAAGAAATGCGCCAAGTTTCACCTTCTCATTATTGCAAAGTATTAAGCATTCATAAGATTGGTTGATTTACTCTTTTGATTTTGCTGCATACTGTTTGATAATTCTTCTTCCTATGATTGGCCTAAACAATATTATTATGATTGAAAAAGTCTTGTACTTAATGCATGAAAAGTTTGAAAATCAGAGAAACTCTTTCAGACAATGGAAAGAATTTGATACTCGTTTAAAAAAGAACCAAATTATTGATGCCAAATATCAAAAAATATGGATTTGGAAATTCAGTACTGAAGATGAGCTTCAAAAAGAATTATTGCAATAATTAGACCATTGGCTTCACAATGCTTAGCTTCGAACAAAACAAGTGAACATTTGTTTCAACCTAATAACGGAAATTTTCTAAAGGGTGTTAATTACTTGCCTAGTTTGATCCAGTTATGGAAGAACGTGTCAGAGGAGTTCAGCGAGAGTGTGATAAGTGGTCTGTGACTTATCTAAGCAATGATATACAATAATAAGAAGTGAAATTTCACGTAAAATTAGAGAAATAACAAAAAAAGCTAAATATTTCCATAATTTCTAATTGTACCCCAAATTCAAGTCATGTTTAACAGCTCTCATTAACAATAAGAGTTGTTATATATAACCCAATTTAAAATAAGTACGAAATTGATGAATTCGTTGTTGCTATTATCAACAGGAGAGGGTTTAACAGAACTTATTTTCCCTTTTTTGAAAAATAAAATCATTTTGAGTGAAAGTGGCTTAGATGACAAGGCTATGGCAATGAAGCTAATATGAAAGGAACCAGAAAAGGTGTACAACACAGAATACTTGAAAGGTTTTGGCGGGTATTCTATGTTCCTTGTGAATGTCCCTCTTTAAACGTATTTGTAAATGATACAGCGTTTTCTTCTACAGAAACAACCGCATTATTTTCTGTAGTCCAAGAACTATATAATTTCTTTTCTGGTTCTACAAATGCTATTAGATGCAGATAAACATGTTTCACATTTAACTCTCAAACTACTGAGGGCTACGAAGTGGGCAAGAAAATAGATGCACTAAAATCTTTGCGGTATCAACTTTGTGAAATATATGATGCATTATTATTCGAATGGAAGACGTCATTCGAGATGCAGAAATTAGAGTTAAGGCAAGGGGGTTGGCAACAAGTATAAAAAATATAAGTTTATATGCAGTGTAATTCTTTGGCATGACATTTTATTTGAAATTAATTGAGTTTAGTAGCTATTGCTATTGCTATAACTATGAATATATCGGATTGTATAAGAATCCTTGCGGAAGCAATAGAAAACGTGAAAACTTACATGCAACTCGGATTTGAACAAATGAGAATTGCTGCTAATAAAATTGCTGAGAATTTTGAGTGAAGCATTTATTTTCCAACAGAAAGTGAAGTTAGAGCTAAAAAGAAAAAGCATCAATTGACGAAGAAGCTGCGAACTAACCCTTAACGGAGAAAGATAAATTTTGGATACACTTTTCCTTAAATAAACTATTTATTGTTTGGGACCCATATAAAATATTTTTGGTATTAATACGACATCGTCAAACTATGGGCTGTAACTGATGAAATATTTAAAAATCATTGCACTAGCCTCCAGTCAGTTCTTTCAAAGAGTATTAAAAGTTTCTAAAATACATTTTATATTAAAATGTGGAAAAATAAATGTAGATTTACAAGCACAAAAAAGTTCGAAGCAAACAAATTTTGGGAACACAACTGTATAGTTTGGTTCCCTCGGTTCGATCGAAATGACAAATTGCCTAAGGAATTTACTTGATGTTAGTTTAGGCTGTACCAAATTCCAGCACTCTGCCTCGAGCAGTATTGAAAATATTTAGAAAAATGTGTTAAAATTTCTTAAGTTCTTAAGCCTGTAGCTTGGTTATTTGAAGACTTTTATAATAATTTTTTTACGAATCATCATCATTGTCACTCTAGTATATGGTGCTAATTTTATTCCACGAGTCACAGAAACGCCCTTTATATGAGTATTAATATGTGCACAATATTTTCTTTAATTTATGATTAACTTTAAATGGAATATTTCATTTAAAATATACCGTATGGTTACTTAAATGATGACGGGTCTAAATTTCCAATTTGCAACTAATCAATTATCCCTATTATTATTTTTCTTTATGCGTTCATCACATTCTCAAACATTTATGTGCGAGACGAAATGATAATGTTACATAATATATTGGTGTAGATGTATTAAATTCAATTATCTCTAAATATTGTACATAATTACGCGTGATTACATCTTATTTTCAGGATAATTGTGTGTATAAGAGGATATCGTCCTGCGAGTCGACGGAAAATTGAATTCAATTTTCCCAGCGATTCCCAAGTGGCTGTTTAATGTTATTAATATAATATTTATGGTTATTGCGGTATTAGTAAGGTAATAGCTTGCTTCACATTTTAATATAAACGGTGTAAACAGTCATTGAAAAAAGTCGACAATCATTATATGTAATCTGCCCGGCTTGTTGGTTTTATTTCGTTTCCATCTTTGGTGTTGATTTTCTAGATAGTACAATATTTTATAATGCCTGCGATACCGTAAGTAATAATGCAGGCATTATAAATGCATACATAAAGTGTAATAAATATGATTGAATCATGATTATATAAGCTAGAATAAGGTCGTTTTGTTTTTATCATTATTTAAGTAAAAAATAATACTATCCTCATATTAATTAAAACTTCCTTCATAAATAAAATTATATTTATTACATGTTTAATTATAGAGGTGTTTTTTTTATGGTATATCTTGAATATAATGAAGAAGGAGACAATATTATAAGTGACAAAACAGAGTAATCATGCCTCCTTCCTCATTATATTTATTATTACTATATCCAGTAAGTAAACTTTCGGTAACAAATTACTTTATAGAGATTTTGTTATGTTTTGGTAAGCTTAAAAAATTTAATCAATATTACATTTACATTACATTAAAATGATGAATAATGAATGATGTGTTAATGTATTAATCTGTCAAAAGGCTATCGACCAGAGGTCTTTCTGCCTTGTCTTGTCCAGTCATATGGCGTCAGTCATTAGTGAGTAGATGCATGAAATGATGGAATGAAATCAAAAATGGTAGAATAATCAATATTATTTATTCACTTTTATACATTTGCCGAATCGAGGTAATTAGACCTTAAATAAATGTCACAGTTTGTAAGTAAGGCTGGGATTTCTTGAGAACTTTAAATTAGTTATGTAAATTTATCCGCACTTCATTTTTTATGAATAAGCTGGTTCTATCAAAATACTGATTGCATATATCTTCTCGTCCTAATTTAAATATAAACTACGCTTCCTGCAAGTGATAAATCTGCGATATAAATATCTTTGCACGCCATATATCAATTTTAAAAGAAGTGCGCGTTATATAAATATATAAATTAGCAGCGTGTTATGGAAAATCGGCATGGTATCAAATTATTGGCCTGTTGCATGGGAAAGCGGTGAATGTGTGCGTGCGAAGAAATTTATTGCATGCGATGTTTCAGTTTTCAATTCTAAATTTAGCTTTAAAATAAGTTACTGAAAAATATATGGGCATATTCATTAATATTAATGAATGATAATGTGACCACTCCTTTTACGACCCCTCGATTATTTTGCAATAAGGAATTTCAAAAAAAACAGCACATAAAAATTAAAAATGCCTGGGTAGGGTATGTTAAATCTACTTTGATTTTTTTAAGAGATCGCATATAGACAGGTCTTATACCTCTTCGTGATCATACTAAACGATCAATTAGCTTACATGATTCTTTTTCTTCTTTTCTTGGTTCATTCTTTATGATCGTGTAAAAGGTATTTTAATGAAATAAAAAGCTGCAAAATTTCAGGTTTTTAACATTTTAGTTTTTATAGATTAATTATAAAGAATTGATATAGAATAAAGATTATATGTAGTAATAAATAAATCGAGTTAGTATCAATCTAACAAATGTCCACATTCTAAGGACAAACATTTTGATCAGAAATTAAGCCAATTGACAGCTTCAAAGATTGAAAAAAACTTGAGGAATACGTTACAATGGAGGATCTTTTAAAAATCGTCCTCTGACAACAATAATCAAACATATTCAGCTTTAAAATATTTCTCAAATATTAAAAGTTTGAGTGCACTTTAGTAAAATTCTTAGGATATAGCAGGGTTAAAACACAAATTAAAAATAAACAGTGGGAACAGTAACTTTAGGTATACCTTAGTCAGATTCTTAAAATATATTGCAAAATTAAGAAGAAATGCTATAAAATATTAACAGAAAGCTTTATACAAAGTCAAGATAACACTCATAGCGTATTAATCTTTCAACAGGCTGATCGTGAGTCCTCTGATAGGCTTATTCTAACCTCGCAATCCCACAGCTCCACGTTAGCACCTTTATCTTTGGTGAAGCTCTAATACAGGGGAAGAAGCATAAAGGTTATTAAATAAAACCAAATTAAACTATTTAATTGACAAATTTTTACTTGTACTGATCAGAAGATTTTCTGCCAAGACTCTATAACTCTAAACGGATAAATTTTTATTTCGACAAAATAAGTTTATATAAATGTGTACTAAGAGCTTTGTATATAATGATTTTATATAATTATTAAATAAACACAGGTTTGTTTACAGTTTTGCTTTATTTGTAGATACACTGCTACAATTGTTTCAACATACTGTGGCTTCATCAGGCAGATTCTGGTAAAACAATTGTAGCAGTTTATCTACAAATAAAGCAAAACTCTAAAAAGTCGTGTTTTTATTTAATAATTGCATAAGGGAGTTTCGCCAAGTTTTAGCCTCATCAATCCAAGATTTTATATAAATTACAAACGCTGTTTTATAATCTCGGTCACTCTATATTTCTTCAGTACTAGCATTTAATGCTAAAAACCTATCAACATAGATAATCTTTACTTCATTTGTTTCGTAGTTACATGAATAGAATACTGTTAAAATAAGAAAGTTGAGTATGGAGGCCCAACACTTCTGACTTTAAAACTAATATTCTACTAAATTAGTTATTTTTTTTGAGTAGAATGAAGCGCACATTCAGAAAAAAGATTTATACAAACATTAAATTATTAATTTAGTAACTTAATGCGTTTTTACGAATATTATTTTTGTCTTCCTGCTCGCCGCAGGTTCTCTGCATCTTTATTAACTTTACTTAACTTTAGGAAGTATTTATGACATTTACTTAATTTTCGAATGAATCAAGTTTGACAGAAGTTGTCTTCTTCTTGTAGTACCATCTCCATCTAATGAAGGTTGAAAACTAGCTCAGCAAAACCCTTATGTTTTTTATGCAGCTTTAAGTATACAAGCATGTCCAATGACATATTTTTAAGCCATGAGTGCTTTTTTCTTCAGATGCCGCGTTTTCTCGCAATGTTTCCTTCCATTATCAGTTTGATAAAGTTGTATTTATTACTGTGCATTATGTGTCATAGACAGGCAGATTTTATCTATTTTATAGATTCAAGCAATTCTCTTTCTGATATGATAATGTTCTTCTCGTTATTGCTAAATTAGTAAAGTCCATCTAACCCTAAGTAGTCTTCGTAAAACCCACATTTCAAAAGCTTCAATCTTATTTAAAGTATTGACTTTTAGCGTCCCAGCATCACAACCATATAACAACAAAGATATTTTACAAATATATATATATATATATATATATATATATATATATATATATATATATATATATATATATAAGTTTGAAACAAAGAGTGATGTCGCATAGAAGTTGCCTCTTGCCTCATTCTATTGAAAGTAGTATTCTGGATCTCATTTCAAGATAGACTCTGGGTTATTTTAATCCAGGTTGCAAGATATTTAACGTATTCCACTACTTTAATGACACAATATTCGGTGACGGCTCCCTCGATTTGCTGATTACCATAATCTTTGTTTTCGTAGCATTGATGAGGATTAAGTGGTTGCCAATTGATAGAAATTTATCTAGTAGTCGCTGCAGTCCTTCTGCGCTGTCTGCAACAATGACGGTATCATCAGCGTAACGCAGGTTATAATATTTATACCATTAATTTTTATACCATCTGTTCTTCTTGAAGTGCTTTGGCAAATATGTATACCGAGAATAAATTGAAAAATATGAATGACAGTACACATCCTTGCAGTACTACTCTTTAAATTGTATGGGTTAGATTTTTTATTATTTAAATATCCTGTTTATCGATTCCTTTTTCTTGCAATATTTTTATGAGCTGTTTGTTTAATCTATGAAACCAGCATATATTTTTCTTTGGCGGTCTCTGCACTTCTGGATGAGAACAGTTATAGTGGTTCCCATGCCCTCGCGAAATTTGTCATTTGCTCAGATCCTGTTCGCATTTTCTATAAACTCTGGCGTGAACTATTTTCAAAAACACTAATCAAACTAATTAGCATGCATTTCTTTGAATTCTTAATTTCTTTGAAATCGGTGTTAAAATGGATTTTACTTAATCTTGCGGAATCGCACCAGCCTTGTAAATGTTATTAAAAAGTCTTACCAGAACATCTAAATTCTTTTCATCTAAGAATTTTATGACCTCGATATATAACAGGTAGGCTGAAAAGTTCGTAGGCTAACACAATTTTCGAGGGCGATACAACGATTATAGCGGTCATGTAATTTGTTGATACCATTTTTAAAATACAAATTCTCGTTGGCCTCCAAATAAGCCTCAGTTGCAGCAATAATTTCTTTATTAGTACTGAATTTTTTTTCCAGTGAGCATCCTTTTGAGGTCTGCAAACAGGAAACAGTAACTGGGGGCCACATCTAGAGAATACGGTGGATGAGGAAGCAATTTGGAATTTAATTCGTGTAATTTTGCCATCGTTTTCATTAATTTATGACACGGTACATTATCCTGATGAAACAATACTTGTTTTAATGATTTCATCCTTTAACCGCTCCAATAAAGTTATATAGTAATCAATGTTGATGGTTTCGCTCTTTTCAAGGTAATCAATGAATATTATACCTTGCGCATCCCAGAATACTGATGCCACAACCTTGCCAACCAACTTTTGCGTCTTTCCACGCTTTAGATTCGGTTAATCGCGTGATGTCCACTCGGCTGACTGTCGATTGGACTCTGGAGTGTAGTGAAGGAGCCACGTTTCATCCATTATCACATATCGACGTTTTTATTGCGGTTGACTATCCTTAAACATTCCTCTGAATCATCGACACGTTGCTGTTTTTGATTGATTGTGAGCTCGCGCGGCACCCATTTTGCACACAGGTTTCGCATGTCCAAATATTCATGCACAATGTGTCCAACACGCTCTTTCGATATCTTCAGGGTCTCAGTTATTTCGGTCAGCTATTCATTATTATTTTGTGAACTTTTTTTTATATTTTCGACCGTAACAGCCTCTTTCAGGCGTCCACTGCGTGCATCGTCATTTCGCCCAGTTTAAATTTGGCAAACCACTTCTCCTGGTGTTCTCCAAATAATGTTCATCAAGCCAAGCTTTGGTTTCAACAGTATTTTTTTTTCATAATAAAGTAATGCTTTATTACGACACGAAACTCTATTTTTCCATATTTTGTCAAATTTATACAGGCGTCATTTGAAGGTTAGTTCTACTATAAACCTTATGGATTTAATTCTAATAACACCATATTTGTGTTAGCATATGAACTTTCCAGCTCTCTAGTTATTTTAAATTCACTTGTTTTTGTACTTTTGAATAATTCATGTATGTAGTTTTGAAAATGCGTCTTCAGTTCTTCAGGATCCAAGATGATTCTATTATTGTTGCAAGAGTCTTATTTTCAATTTTTCCAGTAACTCTATGTTTTACGTATTACAGAATAGTTACTTTTTCTTTGCAGTTGTTGTAATTCTTTACATTTTTGCCTCATCCATGATAGTTTGGCCTATCTAACTTCTCTCCTTATTGCGGTATTGATCTCTTTCCATGTTTGTGAATTCTGATCTTTATATCTTCTTTTTTCTCCCATCAAGTCTAAGATGTTTTGAGTCAACCACTTTTATTTTCTGATGTCTCTGGTCCCATTTCTTGTGTTTCTACCTTATTAAAAATTGAATGTAACTGGTCCCATTATTATTGAGTATTCTCGTTGTTCATGTTTTGTAATTCCAAAATGTCACTATTTATAATCTTTTTAAGTTTTTAAGTTTTAAGTTTTTCCTTTTCAGTGCTAATTATTGAATAGGAGATAAATTTATTCGTCTGCCTGATGAAGCCACTGTGTGGCGAAACATGTCGAAGTGTTCAACAATAAATATGAAACCATCTGAACTGTTTTGTTTTATTTCAATATAATTGATGGTTAAAGCCATTACTTTCTGATACATCTTGGAAATTAATTCAGGAAATTTGAAATAAGTTGTCCTTTACTGATATAACACACAGGGTATTTTTTGTGATGGTTTCATTTTTTACAAGACCATTATTAAATGTTTGATAATAGCCTTATGAAGGATGAAACTATAGTTACCAAATAAATCCTGTGTGGTATAAACAAAGTGCAGTTGCCTTCAAAGTTCGTTAATGGGAAATGATACCTAAACATTAATTATTTAGAATTAATACCTATGTTGTTGATGTTGAAGGCTTCTACTTCATGATACATAAATGTGTTTCATTTCAATTAATACCTAAATTAGCGATATTGTTTTAGAATAAATGCAATTGGCGTTCTTTAAATGTATGTATCATAAAATATATTAAAAAAGTCATTAACATCATTGCAGAAAATTAACTTTCAAAAATTTAACAGACATACTAAAGCATACGAGTACTCTGTTCAAATATATAATTCTTTGTGGGGACTTAAATATAAACATGTTAAAAAATACTGTCGAATCGAAAGTTTTAAATGATATTCTAAAATCTTTCAATTTAATAAAAAAAATGAACGAACCAACAAGGATTCAAGTGTTGGAAAACAGAATAAGTACATCGCAATTAGACTATTTAGTTACAAATTTTAGTGCTGATTATGTAACATGTTACAACGTAAATTTTAATCTCTCCGACCACTTTGCACAAATCATGAATATAAATACCAACTTATTAGATGACCATAAAAGCAATGAAAAGACAACATTAAGGAAAATAAATGCAAATAGTATAATGGAATTAAAATTTCATCTTAATAAGGTAGACTGGAGTCAAATTGAAACAAACAACGTGGACTCGGCGTTTTGTAAATTCATTGAAGAATTTAAACATTGCTTTAATATCGCTTGTCCAATTCAAAAGAAAATGAAACAAATACAAAACAGTAAAAGTTGGGTAACAACAGAAGTACAAATTTCAAGCAAAAACTTAAAAAATCTATTCGAACTTAAGACAAAATACAAATCAGCAGAAATGGATACAAGGTATCAAAATGAAAAAAACGCCATAAAGTTCTGATAGATCAAACAAAACAAAAATATTTCGGACAAGAAATATCAAGAGCGGACAATATACCAAAAAAAATATGGTCCATGATTAACAGCCAGTTAGGCAGTGATATACAGTCAAAAAAGGAAATCACGATAATTACTGACGGTATTGAGAGAAGCGACGTGGGTGAAATTGCAGAAGCTTTTGGGATGTATTTCTCAAATATTACAGATAAAAAAATTAATGCACACTTTGGAGACAATTTATCTACTAGTTGTACAACATCAAAAAACAGTAGCCACACAATGTTTATCAAACCGGTGAGTTCGAATGATATAGTAAAAATATTAACTTCACTCAAAAATAAGGCAAGTTATGGTCAGGATGGAATATCAACGAAAGTCTTAAAAAGTGTAAAATACGAAATTGCTGAACCCCTCGCATACTTAGTAAATTTATCCATACAAACAGGTAAATTTCCCAGTTATTTGAAAATTTCTAAAATAATTCCTATATATAAAACTGGTGAAGAAAGTATTATGGACAATTATCGGCCAGTATCAGTGCCGAATTCTTTTTCAAAAGTATTCGAGAAAAGTACTGTGGATCAACTCTGGGATTTTATCAACCAATTTCAACTAATACAGGATAACCAGCATGGGTTCATCGTTGGAAAATCAACCGAAACTACAGCAGTTGACCTAATGGAAGTGGTTAGCAGGAACGTGGATTCCGGAATGTTCGTGGCAGCATTATTCTTTGACTTATCTCGTGCGTTCGACACAATAGAGGTGAACTTTGTGCGCCAAAAGTTGTGGGCATTAGGTATACGTGGTGTAGTTTTAGATTTAATTCTGTCATTTCTAACAAACAGAAGAATGTATGTTCAAGTTAAGGACCAAAATTCGAACACTTTCGACGCAAACAAAGGTGTAGCACAGGGATCAACTTTAGGACCATTGTTGTTTTTGCTATTTATAAACGATTTGGTACATTTTATCAGTAAGGGGATGTAATAAATTTTGCAGATGATACGACAGTTATTGTGTCAGCAAATTCCCAATGTGAGTTAGCAGATTTAATAAAAGAAACCACTCAAGAAATGCTGTCTTGGTGTAATAAAAATAACTTATTATTAAATAAAAATAAAACTGTTGTTTTACAATTTTACAACAGAAAATCTCCAGATTGCATAATTAGTACTTCTGCTAACACAAAATTTCTTGGCCTTTTTGTAGATCCAACTCTGTCGTGGAATAGCCAAATTGATAGTATTTGCTCGAAATTAAACAGTGCATATTATGCCATCTTGAAGTTAAAGAATTGTCTAGATCGAAAATCGCTCCTAAATATGTACTACGCTTTAGCGTATCCTCATTTGTCATATGGCGTGTTGGTGTGGGGGAGAGCAAATGAAAACAGAATTGCTATTGCTCAGAAAAGAATATTGAGACTAATATTTGATATAAAAAGACAAGAAACATGTCGAAATATATTTAAGGAAAATAACATTCTTACGCTCACCAACATCTACATATATAAATGTGTGATATATGTTTTTAATAATACAACTAAATTTGATAAGAATGGTGATAATCATCAGTACCATACAAGATTTAAAAATATGTTACGAAAAACGCCTCATAATACCACTTTTTATGAAAAATCTGCTAAATATTCTTGTATAGTAGTGTATAACAAATTGCCTCATTATATAACTGATTGCGTGAACTTAAATCAACTGAAAACTCAAACAAGAAAGTATTTAATTCAAAAATGTTACTATTCTTATCAAGAATTTATTAATGATAGATAAATTTGGAAATTTCGCCTCATTTATATATCTTTACATTAAAATTATTTAAATTGTATATATATATATATATATCTTTTAATCTGTTAACAAATGACGTGCTAATCGTTTTTTTATTTAAATTAAAATGTATCTAATTTTTATTTATGACGCTTACATCCACGTAAGTTATATGTATCTATTATAATATGTATGTATAATTATTATCAGTGGCAATACGTAAATAAAGATTATTATTATTATTATTATTATATAATTATTATAATTTAAAAATACGAAAACATTTAGTAAATCTACAAATTTACGATGTACATTTTGTAAATCTACAGTTTTACGAAATGTTTTCGTATTTTTAATTTATTAGTATTTATTGTATGTATCTATTAAAAATATTTCAGAGATATTCAAGACCACAATACATGGCAGTATTGCTCCGCAAAGAGAAATAAAACAATCTGGTATATAAAAGTCAAGTTAATCAGAACCCCTACATGCGGATGCAAAGTTAAATAATAATACAGTTGTGGAAAAGAGTTCGGATTTATTTACAGCCCAGTGTAGTTAAACCGCCGGTTCTAGCTAAGATTGAGGCGAAGAACTTCTAGGATTCACAAATTTTTGAGAGTTTAAGCTAAAATATTTTTTTAGAAATGAAGTTTATCGATGAATGCAGTTGATACAAGAATTATAGCGAGGATCACAAAATGTGGAGAACTTGATGAAATTAGAAATTAGAGAAAGGTTTTATACAAGAGGTTTTGGAAGAAGCTGAGTAGACCGATCAAACTTTAGTGAGTATCTCTAGCAAAGAACAGTTATGGAACTAAGTAATATCAAGGGGACTTATAGGAAACAAGACTTAAATGTGCTTCTGCCTAGAGATGTCCTAATGAGGTTAATCATTGAACGAAGTCGATCTGAGGATACGGGTTCTTAGATGGCAGTTAAATGTGATGAGTATATAGGCACATCTTCATTTGAAGATGATAACGTGCCGTTAGATGTCCCAAAAAAAGTAAGGACTCTTGAAAAGAAGAAGGATTTAAAATTGGAGTGGTTTATTTATCTAGTATCTTTAAAAAGACGCTAATTTACTAATAATTCACCCAAAAATGGATAAAATTGATCTTTTAGAAATAAGCTCGGATCAATTAAGGTCTAGAGATACCATCGATTAATGGACTAGCGGTGAAAATGATTTAATTAAGCCCTGGAAAAACTGGAGATGAATCCAGCTTGTGTTGCTCGATAATCGGGCGATTGGCTTAAGAGTAAAAAAAAATGCTTTTTAAGAACAACTAGATAAAACTTCTCCAGAACTAGAAGGTCCGCGCAGTTCTTAAGTTGAATGTAAGCGATGTGAGTGTAGGTTAATAATGCTTCAAAAAAATAGTAGATAAGTTTTATTTCTGTCTTTGGTATGTGAGACAATGCAGGTTTATACTTTTGAAAATAAGTAATTTTAACGTTTTAAAATGTTATTAAATCAAATCTAATAAAAACGGTGGTATATGTATACTGTTGCAACTGAACTAGCGTTGGCGAGAGTGCAACAGACTAGTCCGGTCAGAAATTGAAATGAAAAATACTTAAATATATTTTATATGCTTTTATTGTGACAAAAGCGATAAATTTTGTAAAAAATAAGAAAAGGCAAAAAGTTTCTTCTTCTTTGTATTCATTGATCGATATTCCTCTGAATTGCCTTCTTAATGCATATATTGTCTTAAATAATCAGTATCGCTTTTGACATCGAGTACTTGAATATTTAAAATGGCTTGTCTTATCTAATTAAGTAATCTAATGTTACAGTGTTATTGGAAAATATTTAAAATATAAGTCTCTAAGATAAGAAAAAAGGATCAAAAAAATTGAGAAGAGATAAATTTTTCAATATTCTAAGAAAATTTTTACTGAATATGTTTTACAGTAAATATCATGCATTCTGTTTCTCTTAGTAATTTAGTTGACAGGAAATAATAATTAATGTTTATATTATTATTGTTAAAATTGTCGCTGTTGAAAGTTCTCTTGATTTGTCGGTGGTTATCCACTCAAACAGGTATCTAGTAGAACGCTTAGACAATAGACAATAGCATCTTTTTGGTAATACAAATAAACTTATTTTGATAAATTTTTATAATTGGTAGCTTAATTAAGTCTACGTATGTGATACAATAACAAAACGAATAATTTAATTGAAACTTTCACTGAAGTTTTTTTTTACAATTTTATAATACATCTAATAAGTCTACTTCGAATGCTAATAATTTAAAAATTCGTGAATCTACAAGAATAAGTCTTACTAAGACTACACTGTTGTAGATTCACGAAATGTTTTCGTATTTTTAAATTATTAGTTAATTTTTTACAATGAACTAAAGGATTTGAATGTATTTTATTACTACGAATGCTATTGAGATATTTGGGTATGTATTTATTATAATATCTAATCATCGTATAAAAAACAATCTGTATTAATTTAAAATCATTTTACCTTTTACTGATATGAAACAATTAGATTTATTATTTATATTTTAATACAAACAATAAAGAAGTGACTAGATGAATAGATAAACAGATTAGCTTAAAATATTTACATATGCATATATTATTGATAAGGAATTAAGCAATGACAGATAAAAGATGTCTTTAAATGGTTCGCTAAATTTTACTTTTATTATAATAAATGTAAGACAGATAATAGATGCTCAAATGATAAACGATTTTTCGAAAACGATGAAATCTATGTAAATAACCGACCTTATATATGTTATTTTATCGCTCAAAAAAATGAACAAAACAAATGAACAGATAGATATATACATGGATAAACAAATATATTCATGGTACAATCCAAATGACAACCTAAAACAGGTAAACAGAAACCTGTGATGAGATTAACGGATAACAAATAGTGGTTACAGATGTCAGTTGACAGTTAACATAAACTCAATCTTTTCGTAATAAATATCACACAAGGTATAAACAGTAGAACGAAATAACGCATGGACTGCTAAATAGGTGAACAAATTAAAAGATAACATATGATAGGTGTTAAAAGATCATTAAATAACAAATAGCAGATCAAATTATTAGTTACTTGAGTAAACAAAATATAAATGACCAAACAAACTAACTGAAAGCATATAAATGGATAAAATTGTATTTTTGTGGTAGAATCGAAAGGATAAACGAACAGATAAAATATGATATTTAAAAACGACAGGCAAACAAAATATAAATTACAAACAGTTAAATAAATATGATATATGGATAAACAGATAAAAAAATGCCTAAAATTATACTAGTTACTATAATTCGCAATGGGCTGCTCTTTGAAACATTCAGGAGTTACTTTAGTGTCTATAGTTTCAAAAAAAAAACTTTTTGTTTTAAATATTTGCAAATGCTTATAAGTGCACTTGAAATACGTATCGAAAGTTGGCGCATGCACTAATTTCTGAATGAAAAATTCGCATGTAATTTTTCGCCTTTTACACAAAACACATACAAACTATATATTTCTATTTCTATTTTCTACAAAACCCCATTTATAAATTTCATAGCCTAAATTTTATCTATTTTCATATTGATATATGATTTTCAAATATATCTTACATTCCTTAGTCTTTTCAAAACCATATAATTACTACACGAATCACATCATAATTTCTACTAATATAACATTGACATAACTTGGCTTTCCGTAGAGTATTTTTTTATTACCATATATTTATCTGTTTTAATGAAGAAAACGCTAAATATTGTTTATATAATTATTCTTTAGATTGGATGCATAAAACTCTTATCTTCTATTCTCTATCATAATACAGGATTATTATTATCGGTATTATATACCACTATACAATTATTTATTTTAAAAACGAAACCCGAGTGATAAAACAACAATATTTATTTCAATGTGTGGTTTATTTTATAGTCAATTATCATACAAATATTCGCCTCACCACTACAAGCCCTGCAATACCACAGAATTCTCTCAAACAATGCAACAATTCGCAATTGAATCGATTATTGGTATCTGTGGTTGGATGTTATTGGAGTACTGAAAGGGAATCGCACAATTCAGTGGTTCGGCGAAATGTTCTCCACATGTGTAAATATGCGCCAACCACATAATTTGAATTGATGCAGCAGCAAGGAGATACATTGTAAGAATGTGAATTTAAACATTTGTTTAGGAAGGAAAGAGAAATAATATATTTGAATGAAAATGTAAAGTTCATTCGAGTTTTATTAATTTTTAGTAATAATAATTATATATGAGGAAGAGTACAGAGAATGGTTGCGACCGTTACTACGTGATAATCCATACTTACACTGAATTGAAAAATTCACTATGTTTTAACCACAAATAATATAATATGTATTAATATTATCAGTGTGAGGAAGAGTACATTAATATTTTTTAATAAATTATGTTTTTAAACACAGAACTATATTTGTTAAAATTATTATAATTGAATTGATTAATTAAGGTCATGTATTATTTAACTTATAAAAATAGATACGGGACTGTTTACACCTATTCGGGTGTCGTCAACGCAGCGTAGTTGAAAGGCATGGAAACTAAATGTTACTATGAAGTATATAAATTTTCAGTTCTCCGTTAAGAATATAAACACTAATATAATGGTATCTGTGATCTAAAAATTCCATTGATTACCCTAATTGAGATAAACTGACAAATATAGAACTGTCAACAGCGACAATTAACAATAACAATGGTAAATATTAAATAGGCTGAAACGGGTATGTAGCTGTTGTTGACAGAAAAACAATAATTTAATGAGACAATGTTTACCACTATTATTGTAAAAGTTTTTTATTAACAGTTCCCTAATTGACGGTGGTTTGTTTTTTATCTTAACCCTTTTCACTCCAGCCACTTGTTATAATAATTATAACGAAACAAAATAAAACACCATTGTATAAACATAAAATGCAGATCATACACATTGTAACGCAAAAATAAACACTTTTGATTATCTAAAAATTATGAGCGCTGACTGAAATAAACAAGCGTGTCGCAAATGCGGCGACAACGGATTTATTCCTAACATACAAAATGTCGCAAATCTAGCTATGTCGAACTTTTTTGCTTGATACAATAACAATAAATATGTAAACCGAAAGTTTTATTTTTGTTTTGTGAATTTATTTAGTTTAATGATTTTACTTTATAACATATGAAAATACTTAACTTAAAATTAATATTTACTATTTTAAGATAAACCGCTTTAATTATATTGTCTCTGTAAATATTTTTTTCTTATTGGTTAAACATATGAATATTAAAAGGATTATTAAGGTCACCTTGAACCAGAAAACTGAGTTATTTATAAAAAGGTAATTTTAAAATTTAATCTTTCAAGTAGATATTGATTTAGTTATTATTAGATGATTTATTTTACGCATTAGTTATCGATAGAATAAACAAAACTACCATCGTATATTTTAATTAAAAATTGAAGATCTTAAATAAATTGATTATTTTAATTATTCACTAAAGGCTCAAATTATATTTAATTTTCATCCAATTATTGTTTTTTTAGCAAATATATGTATTTTAATAAATGATAATTTTGTATTTAAGCTTACAGGAGTTAATAATTTGAATAATTTGCCAATATCAAATACCATCATTTCCCTGAATTAAAATTCTTAGTTATGTAATATTATTAATCAAATTTTCGAATGTGGAACAAATGCTCACATCTGCTGTCCTCTTAATCACTCGGCTATCTGTTCATATAACATTTTATTTAGTACGCTACTTAATATATAATTCTATTGAAACATTTTCAAATTGACTATTTTAACACTTTTTAATTAATTTCTTTTTATTGAACTTGCTAGAAGGCCTTTAATTGGGATATTAAAAAAATGTTTCCTATATTATATGGTATTTATGATAATCTATTATTTACTTAGAAGATGTAAGGAGATGGATTGAAGATCAATTTCTACTAATTGGTAAGATTATATGAAATAAAAGAACGCTTCAAATTTAAATATTACACCAGTTAGTCAAACATTGCTGTTTTTGCAGAATTTTACATATATCAAATTGTCACCCTCTTGTTCCTGATTTGTAAACTTTCAGTTATGGTATTTAAATTTTGACTTTTATAATATATAATTTTTGCGTTTTTCTTTAGGCCACATTCTTACAAAATATCTATTTTATCTTTCTCACATTCGCAGTCAATTATCAAATTATTATCTTTAATCTGTATACTCTCTCTTAATTCGCTTGCTGGTTTCGAAACCACTACTGCTTTGCCAGACTGTAGACTTTCTCACCTCTCGCTACTAATGCATATGCTTGACTCAGCTCTAAAATTATCTCTATATCTTATACACCTTGACTCTCAACGGACTCGTTAGACATCTTTGCCTTGAATTACAATAAATCTTAAATAATTTTGAAATATTCTCTTCTATT
The DNA here is from genome assembly GCA_963969525.1 of Ontholestes murinus. NCBI lineage: Eukaryota > Metazoa > Arthropoda > Insecta > Coleoptera > Staphylinidae > Ontholestes > Ontholestes murinus. Next base: position 50,292 of record CAXAKX010001339.1, on the reverse strand, counting down.
CTTACCTTTGCACAATTCACCCATACCCCTATATTTTTCAGACTCTCATAATTCAGTTTTATTTTTAATTATTGTTTCCTATCAACCACAACCACTGACCAGTTTTGATCTATTTTGGATCTCAACATCAAGAAAGAGCAAATTTTGTTTTGTTTTAAGTCTCTCATTTCTAAAGCCTCTATCGGCTTATGGTAATAATTTGTAATTTTCAACATCGATTTCCAATCTTTATGGCCCAATCTTCTTTTCGTAGCTTATTTAGACTAGCACAGTTTTCTTCCTTAATATTATTATTCTATGACAACTATTTGATAATAAAATCAGTTTTTGTCATTTTTACATCCTTTCTTTGTTGGAACACTTCAAAGTAAATTTTTCCTGCTTGAATATTCATATTTATCCATTCCTTCGCCTGAAGAAGCCACAGTGTGGCGAAACAATTGCTGCGAGTTTAATGCAATAAAGTGTTTTTGAAAATTTATAAAGTGCTTTTTACTTTAACATCTAAAAAGTGTCATATTTATCCTTTTAGATTTTTTGCTGAGTGTCTATATTTTAACTAGTTTTAACTAGTCCCATAACTGTTTTTCGCCCTTTCATCCCTTATGGTTATTATAATTATATTTTATTTGCATCTACGGTTTATAACATTTATAATATTGTGGTCTTATTTTCCGCTTCTCCACTCTCTATTGAAGTTTCAAAGGAATTATTATTGTCATTTACAAACGTCGTCAAATCATTTATTTTTGCTAATATCTTCGACACTTTCGTTTTTAAACATTCGATTGATGAGGCTGTTACTTGGTGAAGTTCCATAATATATAGGAAATAAAACACTTTCGTTGAGAATTTTTACAGGCTTTTTAACATGATCTTCCCGAAGATACTGCGTGGCTAGAAAATTGTCGCAATGTTCGACATTAAAAAAAACGAAAGTGTTTTATTTCCTACGTTCGTTTTTGTTATCACTTACTTTCCGTTTTTATTTTTTGTGCAAATAATAATATCAGATATTCTTAAGAGACAAAAAAGTTTTAAAATCAAATGCACTTTCATGCAGATTTTTTTTAGTTTTTAATGGGTGCACCTATAAAAAAATATTTTAGTTTTTAAGTGGTGGTCTGTTTTTTATACTTCCTATAAATCAATAATGGCCACAATAACTGAAATTATGTATTATACTATGGTAGTTATAAATAATAAATTTCATTCAAATCGCATAAAGCGTTCAATTGTTATAATCAAAAGAAATAAAATTTTATGGAACTTTGAAGACAAATTCCGACCGTAAATATAGATAAGTTGTTATAAGTTATTCTGACCCCAAGAATCTATGGTCCAGCTATTTCCCACATTAATGGGACACCCTGTATATTAACCTTGTATCTTGCTTATCTATACCCTTCCACATTTGAAATCAATCCATCTTATTGAATCATCCTTTAATGTTCCGAAATATTTTCATCAAAAACTTCCTGATATTTTCTTTTGACTTCTTTCTTACTATCAATCACTTCATATATCTGTCTACTCTTCTAGTTCCATTCTTCATTTTATTTCTTTTTCAATCAAGCAATATTCACACTTAATATTGTACTATTTTTTTGGGCCCATCAACATCATTGTATTCCAAGTCCACCACTAATTTGTTTTCGAATATTTTTTTTCGTGATATCTGTGGTTTTCAAACGATATGAACTTTCGTCAATCTTCACAAAGTGTTCACTCATAATGTAAAGGATTAATTAGATTTCTCTTAGGTTGATTGTCTTCGGTTGTTGTAATATTGGTTTTGTCAATAATTATTTCCATTTGCGCTAAAGTTGTTTTCTAGTCATGTTTTCATATTTATTAGTTTATTTAAATTATGTTTTAATTAGTTTAGGAAGCGTTAAGAATTGTCTCGTTTATTTATTGTTTGAAGAAAATTTTTGGATTCTACCTGTTAGCTTATAAGATATTTTGGTTAGAAAATACCTTTGTCTTATCAAAATTTATTTAAAGGCCCGTTATCAGGTAGATTTGGTCTAATGATTTGAATTTCATGTTTATCTTTTCTCATTATTTATTAGACTTACATACGCTTTTTAGCATTTTCTGTCCGGTATTATAATTTCAAGTTGATTTGGAAGAGGATTGTGTATTTTGTATGTCTCTAATATTGCATTTGCAGTAAAAACTGACAAAATTTCGCTTATTTTATGTTGATTCAAATACTGTTGCTCTTGGTGTTTTCTAACCTTTTACGTTGCTTTAATATTATTGTTCTATTAAATCTATTTTGTATTGATGCAAGTTTTACAATATTTAGTTCTATTTTTACCTGTAGCTTACGTCTACTAGGCATTCTATTCCTGTAAGTTGGATTTTGCGTAATAAAATTTCTGTGGACTAGGGTGTGTTCTGCACATAAATATTCGTTTGCTGCAGAAGTGTTGTAGGAAGTTACCAGACGTGATAATCTTAAAAATAAGATTTGCATCTATTAAATTTATATAGGTGGTGGTCTAATTCTGTATATGATGTTTGTTTTTATTGTGTTTCAAATATAGTATGTTCAAGAGATCCATCTGATTTTTTTTTTTAATTTAGAGGATGGATTTGGCCCAGTGGGCTCTTTGTACGTCCTCCTAATCTGAGTTCTTATTCCTTTCTACGGTCGAGCCAACCCAAGGCATTGGCAACGCCAGGTTCGCAGCAAGAGTAACTCTTAGGATGTCTGATGGCTGTAGATATTCCTCTCCCATTCTTGGCGGTTTCATCTTCCTTTTAGAACTAGTTTTTTTTTTGGACAGTTGCAGGGAGAGGTCCGGTCCGCATATCGTTTTCGCATATATCTTTCTCACCAAACTATCCTGCTATACTGTTAGGTCTGATGTTGTTGGGTATTTCACCCAGCATAGGGTCACCTTATTGCCACGAACTACTTCTTCCAAGGTTTCGTAACATTCCAACGTTAATGCTGAGGTTTAACTAACAGGATATTGAGAAAAGGAATTTTTTGGTTGTTTTCTATTTCCATTATAATTTGATGCAAATTAGCGATACACTGATCCACCCACTTTCGCTCCACTCTTTCGAGCATATCGACCAGAATGTTGACGATGGCTTGGCGAATGTTGTCCTTCACTTGTTGCAGGGTCCATGGTTTGTCATTGTAAATAATGGATTTGTGCGCCGGCCATAGTACGTGATCCCTCAAGGAGATTAGGCGCTCGTGGAAGTGTTCCCTCAAAAGTTCCATTGAAATTCTCGCTGTGTGTGCCGTGGCTCTGTCCTGCTGGAACTATACGTCCCTAAGATCATTTCTCTGTAGCGAATTGCATTAACACTAACAGTGTGTTCTTCTTCCTTGAAAAAATAAGGCCAAATTATCGCAACTCTCGACAATACGCACCACAAAGTAAGACGTTCGCAATGAAGTGATTTCTCATGAAGTTGACGGGGATTGGCACCACTCCATCGGCGCATGTTTTGTTTGTTTTCGCATCCATAAAGGTGGAATTCGCGAGAAACAAAACCGCGTTGACTGAGCTCTTGCACCACAGCAAGTTTGTAGGGATGAAACTTGAGTTGGTTGTAAAGAATTCGTCTCACACTGCGATCAGAAATCCCCAGAGCACCGGCCTGTTTGCCGCCGAACCGCCGGGGAGACCGCAAAAACGACAGTATCGCCCTCTCGACGTATTCTGGGGTTCTGTAAGTCCGTTGACCTCCAGGCCTTTTTTTTACCACACTGCCACTTTTTCTGAATGCGCCCACCCACGAAATGATCGATTGCCGGCCAGGAACGGGACCCGCGGGATACTTATTGAACCGAAATCGGAAGGCACGTTGGGTGGCGACCACCGGTCATTGGAAAAGTAGGTCTCAACGATAACTGGTTTGAGCGGTAACAAAACTCCAAAACCCCTTCTTTCGAGTGAGACCCTCCCTACCTCTTTCTGGTCACGTCTCGTTCCTTGTCGCCTAATTCAAATCAGAAAGTACCCCTGCGACAGCCTGTATTAAAGAAAATTAATGTGTTTTTCTGTACCAACTATCTAGATTATTGTTATTTCTGGGCGTAGCCACAAATAAGTGTTGTACAGATGTACGGCTTGTTTTACAAATCTTCCATGTATAAAGAGTGATTTTTTAAGAGCTTTCGGATTTGATTTAAAAGAAAAACACATAAAATTTAGAAAAACGTACAAAATCTTTATTTGAGTTGATAGAACGATCTATATAATTTAATGTTTAAAGATAATTTCATGTAAATGTTGACCGCGGCTACGCCTTAAATGATTCATACGCTGGGTCCAATGTTCTGTCTCCAACATATCGGCCGGTATCTCACGAATCAATTCTTTAATATTGGCTTCCAGTGCGTCAACCGTTGCGGGCTTGTCCTTATAGACATGAGCCTTAACATAGCCCCACAAAAAATAGTTCAAAGGCGTTAAATCGCACGATCTGGGCGGCCAATGGACCGGCCCCAAACGAGAAATAAACTGTTCACCGAACTCGCCTCTCAATTGGGCCATTGTCTGCCACATGTCTGACAAGTCCAGCTCATCTATTCTGGGCAAAAAAAAATTGTAATAATCGCACGGTAGCGCTCGCCATTCACAGTAACGTTCCTGCCTTCGTCGTCTTTGAAAAAGTACGGTCCAATGATACCGCCGGCCCATAATCTACACCAAACAGTGCATTTTTCGGGATGCGTTGGCAGTTCTTGCAATGCTTCCGGCTGCTCTTCACACCAAATACGGCAATTTTGCTTGTCCACGTATCCATTCAACCAGAAATGAGCTTCGTCGCTGAACACAATTTTCCGATAAAAAAGTGGATCTTCATCTAACTTTGCCATCGCCCATTCACCAAAAGTTACCCGTTGTGGTAGGTCGCGTGGCTTCAATTCTTGCACCAGCTGTATTTTAAAAGGTTTTACACCAAAATCCTTCCGCAAAATTTTCCACGTAGTGGAGTAACAGAGGTTCAATTGCTACAAACGGCACCGAATCGATAATTCACGGTCAGCAACAACACTGGCGGATACAGCTGCGATATTTTCCTCTGTCCGCACTCTACGTATGCGTGTTGGTGGTTTAATGTCCAATAATGTAAATTTGGTGCGAATTTAGTCACAAGATTCCGAATAGCCGCCTCAGAAGGTCGCCCAAACTGACCATAAAGTGGAATAAGTGCACGATGCACTTTCTTAACCGAGCATGAATTTTGATAATAAAATTCAATAATCTGCAAACGTTGTTCGTTTGTAAGTCGATTCATGGTTAAATTATTGACCAAACTGAACATGTTTGACAGTTGACATGTTACAGGAAAACAGCTGACCTGCCAAAAACAGTGTTGCCAAAAAGAAAGTTGCTAAAAAATCACCCATTATATCTGCAGGTTCAAGTAAAGGATTTGAACTTTTTTAAATCTATCATTTTCATAATCAAATTCTGCCACCGTTGATAGGAGGATATATAAAATGGCGGACGCAGCTCCAGTCACTAGTGGCAGAAATGGATTCCTTGGTGGATTTGAATGGTCCCGTGAAGCCTACACCACGAGATCGTGGCCATGGTAGGGGACGCTACCATGGAAAGGAAGACTAGAAGGAATGAATCCCTGTGATAAATTAGGCCGTCTTATCTGTGATGATAAAATCCGTTCATTGGAAGAGATCTATCTTTTCTCGATATGTATCAAGGAATTTTAAATCATTAATTTCTTCATTGGTTCTAATTTGAAAGGCGAGGTTTTAGAGATTATACCGGCAGAGAAACAGATTCGGCTGATCAACGTACCATTTGTTACCATTAATGACAGTGATGGGCATATTGGCTTAGGTGTAAAGTGCAACAACGAAGTAGCATCTGCAATTCTTGGTGCTATCATTCTTGCCAAGCTTTCAGTTCTTAAAAGTCCACAGAGGAAACTTTAGTAACAAGATTGGTAAACCACATATAGTATCTTATAAGGTAACTGGAAAGTATGGTTCAGTAACTGTACAACTTATTTCTGCTCCCCGTGGTACCGGAATTGTGTCGACGCCAGTTCCTAAGAAACTGTTGCTGGTATTGAGGATTGTTGGTGGTACTGAAGCCAGTTAACTGTTTACCTTTCTGAACTTATTCTAATACATCGACATTTAAACTTTGTTATAATGCATTCCACAATTTAACGTATAATCAGGAATTGTGTGAATTATTATGAGGATGGTGAGCAAGTTGTTTTTTATAAGCTTTATGAACAATAAGAATATGGCAAAATTTGCAAGTACGTCGATCATAAGCTCAAGAGATCTATCAATACAATTCCGCGCTAAATATGGTCAAAGTTTACTATTATAGCTTGTGGAAAAAAAAACCGCCTCTAAAACGTATAAATCATTATATAATAATCGAAAATTACCAACCTTTAATTTTTATTATATACTTATGTATATACAATAATCTTTATTTGGATAAAATACACTACATATTGACAACAGAAATGAGTACAAATAGATGGTGTTAGTCGTGTGGGCTATAAACCTCTTTGCTATCTAATGAACTGTCCTAATAATTGGCACAAATAAATTCATGAATTGTGAGGGAAGGATGTTGATATTTAGATGGCATATTTGGGTTTCGAGGGATACAGAATTTAGTAAATAAGGGAAGATTGTAGGGATTTTTGAAAATTTAACACTGAGGCTTAAAATTTCGTATAAAAGCTCATTTGAGGGCTTGTGAAGTGGGTTGGCAGAGTGTCGGAGTTTAGTTAAAGTTCTAAGGGCGGATCTATCGGCTACTTGGGAGTGGTGGAGGATAGATGATAAGATTTGGGTGAAAAGGATTCCACCATAATCTAACAAGAACTGTCATATTGATTCAACTTTTATTATTAACTCCTGATTTCCAAAAATTTTCAATAGGAGTATAGGTCGCTGCTAAATCAAAAGAAACTGTATTTTTGAATGTCAGTATTGAAAATAAAAATCAAAAAATAAAGATTAGTTACAAAAAAATGCCTGCTTCTATGATTCTTAGCTCACAATTTTATAATTTGGCTTTTTAAGATATATGGAAGTTATATCACTAAAAGAATACTTATAATATATTCTTAAATTCTAGCATTACTATTTTATATTGTGTAGACTCGTATACGAGGCTTTTTTTATATTTTGTCCCAAACGTAAAGATTGCCTTTTTGTTAAAAGTATTACTCAGAACGTTTTGACAGCCATGCGCCATTTATATTGTTTATAGTGACATGAAAAGTTGATGTTGTGCGATTATTGTTTCCACATCGATTATCTCAGCAGCAGTGCATCTATGAACTTAATTTGATTTTTGATACCCCTAGTTTGCTTGTGAAGGTTTTCAAAAATCGGAAAACATTAATGCTGTGCATGGAATAATATTGCAGGATCGTAATGTGACTTATCGTGAGATTGAGCCATCGCTGGGCATTAATTGGACCAGCATACATTCATTATTGAATGCAAATTTGGCTGTAAAAAAATGTTTCCGTTACATCCTACATAATTTTACAATCGTTCAAAAGGCTCGTGTCGATTGGTCAAAAGTAATGCTCAGAAAATACGATTGCGATGCTTCAAACCACGGCTATAATATTGTAACAGGAATCTTGAATATATAGGTTATTAGCCCAAAAATAAACAGAAGTTGACTGTATGGGTCTTTCAAGATGAGCCAAATCCAACAAAAGTTGTTCGCATACCAAGCACAAAGACAACTGAAAAGGTCGAATTAATCGGTCCTACAGCAATGACTTCTTTTTATTCTAGCAAATCAAAAAGAAGTTACGTGGTTAAAGTTTTTGATGCCTAAAGAAGCGGTTGATGCCTTCAAAATGAATGTTTTGGAATCACCTCAATTGGAGTGGAAAATATACTCCGAAAATTGGCTCGATAGTATGCAAAAGTGTATTGATCTCCATGGAGAATATTTTGAAAAACATTAAATCTATGTATATACTATAAGTATTTTTTGTTCTTTATTCCCGAAATGTAGAAGGTAACCTTCGTACATACTTTAAAATATATTTACTCAAATTTAATTGCTCTTATGTATACAAGTATTTCTAATAAATATAAATTTTACGATTACAGTAATAATAATATTTTATGTTAATTAGCAGATTAATTAAAATACTTGGTTTTGTTTCTCTATTTTGATATTTCTCCGACTAGTTTAGACCGTTGGTCATTCTCAAGGAGATATGTAACGAACGGTCGAAACTAGTCGTAGAAATATAAAAATAATGAAAAAAACCAAGTGTTTTATTAATCTTCTAATTAACATAAAAATATTTCATCACGAGTTAAGGGAGAATTGAATTAATCGTATAATATTCGATTGTTAATTAAAACACCAACAACATACTATAATATTTTATAATTATCCCTTAACCAAATATTTTTATTAGAAATATATATTTTAATAATGTTTTCTTCGTTTCATTTTTATAATTTTGCCAATTATTAGTACATAAATTTATTAATTATAAATTCTTGACATAATTTTCAACCGTTTTAAAATAATAAATGTTTCTTACTTTTGAGACTAAAATGGCAATAACTCAAAATAGTTTAAATACAATTAGCCCGACGATCTCAACAAAATCCAGTACTTTTAATTCCATTTGTGTAATCCTAGCGGTAATCTCGCTTTACCAACAAGAAGAGAATTTTTCCAATGGCCAACAGGAAGCTAAACTGCATTCAGGATCCAATAGAAATGGGTTTCCATTATCGTAACCATTATGGGATATCTATTAATACAAGTACTCATTTTCTAGGTGGTCTTTGTGCCCATACAGAGGTGAAAAAGAACATTTTATTTCTAGAAATCAATCGACAGATGCCCTTGTGACGCTTCACCAGTCGCACATACAGCGCACAAAATGTAATCGATTACGAATCCAATTTGCTCTGGCGGCTTACGCGTCTTCCGTCTCTAATTTTATTTGCACGCTTTTTACAATTCATTTCACAATTGATACACTTAGCTTTCAATTATGTTACAACGATTTGACGATTAACTTAAGAATTCAATAAACGTTTAATAACCTAAAAGGTGTGACATATAGTTTTTCATAAACAATTTTAATTCGTACGTTTTTAAAACAAACATCATTTTATAAAAATATATTATTCTAATAAAATTATTCTTCATAAGTGAAAGTTATTTTGCAATAGAACTTTTTATTTTCTGTTTAGTACGTCTTTCCTTGTTGATTCTTTATTTATTTATCTTTGGTCTCCTTTCTTGAATAAAATTAAAACTAAACAAATTAGTAAAAATAAAAACATCATTGATTTACATTTAATCAATACAACTTTGTGTGAGATATTAAATTAATCTGCCTTTTGAAGCCACTTGTGGCGAAACATGTTGCAGTGATCAACAACGAAAATGAAACCCGAAATCGTAAAGTATTTACATTTCGATATTAGGTATAAAGAAAACATTTTGACTTTTTTATACCACTTACAAACTAAGTTTGATAATGATTACCGAATAGTCTAAACTAGTCACTGCAAAATAAAGTTTCAAGTGGTGTAAACAAGTTAAAGTGTTTTCTTTATTTTTAATAAATTTATTTGTTTTATATTTATATTTTATAATTCTCATCTCTGAGTATTAAACTTGCAACGTATGTGCTAAAATATCCTATTATTTTCATGACATTAAATATCTTAATTAGATCAATTCAATTACCTAATCCCTATGACGGTCTCTTAATTAATATTTTTAATTTAAATTTATATTCTCGTAAAAAGTAAAATTGTATTAAATTAAATGCTGAAAGAAGTAAACATGTCTCCAGCATAATAAGTTTGTTACTTGAAATAAATCTTACACTGAGCCACCAGTCTGTGAAGTTTTGGGAGTCAACACTACTCTTGTGTACTTTCAAGTTAGTTAGGAGAGTTTTATTCGTAATTTCTCCAATTACTCTTTTGATTAAAGCGGGAGCGCGCACAGAGTTTTAATGAGCACGACACTAATGAAACTTATGCGCTTACTCCACATTATTTTCTGAAATTCATAACGATATTAAATCATCATAATTATATTTACTTACGGCTTCGCATCCTGTATGCATGAATGTAAATTAAATTTCCCTGGTCACAAGGGCGCACTAGTGCTATAATTAGAAAATGGACGGGCGTAAACAAGTTGTAAATTGAGTTAGCCCAAAACTGCATACTAAACTATCGATCGAATAATTTTGACTGAAGCTATAATTTTTCATAACGCTTTTGGAGTAGAATAATCCTTCGATTAAAAACAGCAAAGTAATGTTTATATCAACATTGGTTGGATTCTTTTAATAGAAGCATATTATAACCGATTTAGAGACTTATATCTAATGTATATAACTTTAGAATATTAGAGAAACAAATAAAATAACATAAAACACATACGTCTTCATTCAGAGAATAAAATCTTTATATAAATGTAGATTATAATTTATATAAATGCTATTTTTAAAAATCTCATTATATAAATATAATAAATAAGAAAATAATTAAGAAAAATAATATTACACTGAATTAAAACATTTAATTCAATCAAGGATTTTATCGTCATTATCAAGTGGGGTGAGGGAATATTCCTGCCAATAGTTGATTTCGGATTATCTCAGAAAGACTGTACGGTTTCAAAGTTGTCAATGTTTCCCTGTTGCAATTACCCAGTATATTGAAATTATTTATATCCGTAAATTGATTATTGCATTGTAAACAATGATTTAAAAAAGAACTGCAGTCTTGATTGAGACGAAATGCAAGAAATGGTTCTGAAAATGGAGTTGATACAATTCGTCCTGTTTGACTAATTTTAATATATGAGTATGGAAAACTTAGTTATGAGTATATAACAAGAGAGCAAATGAAATCAGGAAGTAATTTTATAGCGTGGAAAAGTTGATGTTATTGTAGGAATAGAGACTGGTAAAACGTAAATTTAAGGGTAAAATGATGCAAAGGATAAGATAAAAACGGTGATAGTGTCGTATTATATAATAAACTCTTCTCAGCATTGAATAGTAGTTATTTATTCCTCAGTTCCCATAGCAATTGAAATCGGTTTGCAAAACATTGTTTAAAAGAAAAGTAATAACTTCTCTATAAAGAAAAATCATTATGATCACCATATCACCTGAGATCCCAATTGGAAACTTGTACAATTATTACGCTCATTTGATTGTATATCTTTAATTTTGAAACAAAACTTTCTGTCGTGAAAGAAGTCAAGCGTAACTCAATTCAAGATAGATGATTTTGTGTATGATGCTATGATGTCACACTTTATCGAACACCTTTAATATATTGTTTTGCATGTAATGATAAATCTTTTTAGATGAAAGCACTTAAAATGTGAATGGACTGGAAATCGATTAGAAAGTCTCTTATGATTTTTCCTCCTTAAGAACATCCGAAAGTCAAAGCAGTAAATCCGATCAACAAGTTTACGCCGAGCAAGGACGAAATTTCGACGGAAAGACAGGAGATTTATCTGCGTCTAAACAAATTATCCTGCATTGCAGCATTTGCAATGCGAGAATTATGTTCCCACCCCTAAATCACATTGTAGAATTATAAATGGGTGTCGTTCCATCTTATCTGGGGTCTGTTAGCTATACTAAACGTACTATTATAAATTAGCAGCTCCCCAGCAGAACGCAATGCAAGTGCAGTCCGGACATAGCTTTCTACCCGTACACACATATATTGTAATTAAGTAATTAACAATTATTATAATAGTAAAAGTATTATTTAAAAAAAGTAATTTTGTCATAAAAGAATAATAATTGGCGCAGTCGGTAGGATAGTTCAGTTCATATTTTTATAATTCGATGATCCCAAATTACAGAATCAAACGAGGTTTAATACTTGACTCAATAATAATCAGTATTTCTGGTAACTTAAATGCGAATGATATGGTAGCCAAAATAGTCGTGTTCAAAAATTAAATAAAGAAATATCACTTTCAAATGATGTAATTGATAATTTAACAAAAAAATAACAGTAGTAGTAAACAATAAAAAATGGATTTGTAACTCTATAAATAACTTTACTTCCGATTAATAATCATGAATAATAATGTATTAACGGATAAAACAATTGTACAAATTCAGTATAAAATGAAATTATATAGAAACAAAAACGGCAAAAGAAAGTATTTTAAATGCTAGGAAAACGATAGGCTCTATAATTAGTACTGAATGTGCACTGAAAGGAAAAACAAATGAAATATATGTAAATGAGCAACTCACCTCCTTAGCCAACGACTTGTTCTACAAGGCAAGAGTACTAAATGAAGAGTATGAGTACAAATACTTATGGACTAGAGAGGGTAATATTTTTATAAAAAAATCAAAAGCCAGTAACAAAATAAAAATCAGAAATCAGAGTGATTTAGAAAATATTTGTTAATGCTTAGATCAACCAAATGAATAAACAGATAAATAACAAAAGTGTTAAAATGAATACCATATACCTACATAACGTTAGAAGCATCGTAAACAAATTCCATGAAATAGAAATTTTACCAACAATACAAAATAATCCTAAAATAATCGTATTAACAGAAACGTGGCTATCACCAAATAATGAAGACCTATACACACTAAAAAATTATAACGTAGAATTCAACTCCAGAGACTCGAGAGGAGGCGGTCTCGCAATATATATAAGACACGACAGAAAATACAAGACAATAGCAAATAAAAGAATAAGTAAAATACAATTTTTAACCATAGAAATAATAAAGTTCAATTTACAAATTACCCTTGTTTAAAAACCTCCACAAGTTACATTACAAACATTAAAAAATACACTAAAGAATCACATATTTAAGAAAAATCAAGCACATGTACTGATGGGAGATATAAATATCAACTTATTAAAAAAAATAATAATAACAGAAGAATATAAAAACATAATAATAGAAAACAATTATAAAATACGAAATAAAGTATGTTCAAAATCATATACGAGATTTAATGAAAATGGCAAAAATTCAATAATAGACCATGTAATTACCAACAAACCTAAACTAATAAACAAAATACAAATCACAGGATCAAGCATGTCGGACCACAATGCCATAAATATTCAAATAAATGACCTAGATCAAGTAAAATACAAATATCAAGTGTATAGCGCTACAAAAATAAAATACGACCAATGCAAAAACGAAATAAATAACATTAATATAAACAAAATAAATAATTTTTAATAATTATCAATTACTCTAGAAAATATCATTCGAAGTAACCAAAGAACCACACAGATAAAAAGGAGGAAACAAAATCCTTGGAATAATAATTTTAATTAATTTTTTATGTCACTCTGACACAAGTCCGTGTAATTATAGAATTATTATTATAGACCTAAAATGCCGGAAATGGCCAAAATATTGCCTTAATGGCTACATAAGGATCATCAGCACCAGCAGTGTAATGGGTCGAGTAGAAGAACACGAAAAACTGTGAACTCCGCCTTCAAGATCTATGCTCGAAATTTTAAAGTGATTAATTATATTTATGTACGTATTTTTGTATTAATTTTCTAATAGATCTTGTAAAGTGAATAAACTAAACTAAACTAATAAAGAAATAATAAAGAAAATCAACAAGAGAAATCAACTACAGAAGAAATATAAAAATCAGACAAAGGAAAATATAAATGAAGAATATTACAGGCATAAAAAAGAAACTACAAAAATCATAAAAAGGATAAAAATTCAATACTATAAAAGATAGTTTAAGAAAAACAAACACAACACAAAAAACTTATAGCAAATAATAAACAAACAAATAAAATCAAAAAAAAAATGAGGAAAAAGGAATTGGAGAAATTAGAACAAAAAACGGAACTCTTACCAAAAACACAAAAGAAATAGCAAACGAAATAAACTACTACTTTACAAACATTGGAAAACAATTGGCAAATGAACATACTAAAAATACAAATAAAATTTCAACAACAGTAACGAAAAAACCCATACCTACATTTACCTTTCGACGAACTAACTATAAAGAAATTAACAACATAATTATGGGTTTGATAAGATCTCAAATAAACTTATAAAACAAAATAATGTAATTCTTACAAATATATTAGTAAAATTAATAAATAAAGTTATAACAGAAAGGATATACCCCGAATACATGAAAAAAACAATAATAAACCGGATACACAAAAAAGGTGACAAAACAAGTCCGGAAAACTATAGACCTATTTCACTTCTCTCAAACTTAAATAAAATACTAGAAAAGGTCTTACAAAGTCAAATAAGTGATCACTTAATATGCACAAAATTATCCATCAACAACAATACGCATTATGACTTAATAAACCAAATCAAAACGAAGCTACAAGAAAAAGAAAAAGTAGTGGGGATTTACATTGATATGAAGAAGGCCTTCGATACAGTTCCAAAAAGCAAACTAATAGAAAAACTAAAGGCTATGGGAATCAGGCATCAAAAAGACATACACCTTATAAAAACTTACTTAACAAACAGACCTCAAATAACAAAAATTAAAAATGAGGAAAGCATACCGATGTTCTCAGAATATGTAATACCACAAGGAGGTGTGCTACCACCAATACTATACATAATGTATACAAACGATATATTAGAACTAGATCTAAATCGCAAACCATATATATATATATATATATATATATATATATATATATATATATATATATATATATATATATATATATATACACGTTGTCCCCAGAAATTTTGAATATGAGTAATGTGTTTGTATTGCATCTCGATTATTATTATTGGTTGCCATGGTTGTTGCTGCAAATGAATGTCAATTTGACTTATATAGCTTCAAAATGGGAATTTTATGATCGTTTGGGATATCGCTTGGCTCAACACGGAGATGTTTTCGAACATTTAATAAGCTGAACATTGTAGTTATTTGTTATTCGTAACGTCAGAATTGTGATTGTAAGAATAGTAATATTAAAATGTCATGTAAATATCTTTCATTTTGATTCCCTATTTTATTACAAGCGTGGTAGCTAAGCAACGAGTAATGCATTCAATTGCCCGTATTCAAAATTTCAGGGGACAACGTGTATACAGGGTTATTCACGCTATACGGCACGGAATATTGTGGCCAAAATACGTGACTTTCAAAAAGTTTCACTTTGGGGATATATGGGGGTCTATTAGGGCTACTTTTTAAAATTACTCTCATAATATACAGGGTGTCATAAAAACCCTAAAAGTATCAAAGTTGTGTTTTTTTAATGAAACACCCTGTATTTTATTGCATTTTTGGATCCTTCGATCAAAATAAGTGTGTGTCTTAATAAGGTTTTTATTACTTAAACCTTAAGGTTTTTGAAATAATTTGAATTTTGTAAAAATTTAACCTAATTTTCACGTTTCAAATACTTAAAAAGTAATTAAGTTATGCATACCAAATTTATACTGAAATGTAACAATAGATCATATTTTATTTTCCAAGTATAATAAATTTGATATCTTATACCGGGTGTAAAAAAATTGGAATTAAACAAATGAGAACTTTAAATGGCTATAACTTCATTTATTTAAATGGAACGCTATATTTATTAATTTATCAGCAAATGCACGTTTTAATTACCTATCGAATGGTATTTATATCTTAAATGTTAAGTCTTCTCGTTTTTACAGAAAACGCCAAAATATTGTTTATTGCAACGTTTTAGTACTTTTTAAGTAAAAATTTTAATGTATATAGTTTTCTATGATATTTAAAAACGTCAGATAATTAATTTATTATGCCACTTTAGTTTAAAAAGCCTGTCTTTTGTTATAGTTTTATTATTTTGCATTTTTGTGTTAGATCGTTAGTAATCGTTATTGTTTGAACATCGCTGTTGTATTTTTTGGTAAAAAATGAAGATTTACTCAAAAGAAGGGGATATTGGCATTAGCTTTATGCTTGGAGAATGTCATCAAAATTATTTATTGGCTTGTCGAGTTTATACTTAAAGGTTTCCCGAAAGAAATCACCATAAGCCAGCCATTTTTGAGACACTATTAAATCAATTTAAAGAAAGTGTCAGTTATAAAAAACCCAGTATAAGAAAATCTGTGTCAATTTTCATTTTTTACTATTAAATACAACAACGATGTTCAAACAATAACGATTACTAACGATCTAACACAAAAACGCAAAATAACACAACTATAACAAAAGACAGGCTTTTTAAACTAAAATAACAGACTAAATTAATTATCTTACGTTTTTAAATACGATGAAAAACTAGATACATTAAAATTTTTACTTAAAAAGTACTAAAACGGTGCAATAAACAATATTTTGGCGTTTTCTGTAAAAACGAGAAGACTTAACATTTAAGATATAAATACCATTCGATAGGTAATTAAAACGTGCATTTGCTGATAAATTAATAAATATAGCGTTCCATTTAAATAAATGAAGTTATAGCCATTTAAAGTTCTCATTTGTTTAATTCCAATTTTTTTACACCCGGTATAAGATGTCAAATTTATTATACTTGGAAAATAAAATATGATCTATTGTTACATTTCAGTGTAAATTTGATATGCATAACTTAATTACTTTTTAAGTATTTGAAACATGAAAATTAGGTTAAATTTTTACAAAATTCAAATTATTTCAAAAACCTTAAGGTTTAAGTAATAAAAACCTTATTAAAACACACACTTATTTTGATCGAAGGATCCAAAAATGCAATAAAATACAGGGTGTTTCATTAAAAAAAACACAACTTTGATACTTTTAGGGTTTTTGGGACACCCTGTATATTATGAAAGTAATTTTAAAAAGTAGCCCTAATAGACCCCCATATATCCCCAAAGTGAAACTTTTTGAAAGTCACGTATTTTGGCCACAATATTCCGTGCCGTATAGCGTGAATAACCCTATATATATATATGCAGATGATACATGCTTTATATATAATGGGAAAAACTATACCGAAATCCAAGAAAAGATCAATAATGATTTAACACTATTAGAAACTTGGTACTTTAATAACCTTCTAACAATCAACGAAGATAAAATAACGTACATGGTGTTTAATGAAAAATTCCTATTACCAGATCTTAAAATAACAATAAAAGGAAAGGACATCAAACAAATCAAAAAAATAGATTACTTGGGACTAAAAATCCAAGAGAATCTCTAATAGGACGCGCACATCAACAAACTACTCCAACAAAATACTAAAACTTTGGCAGCAATCGACAAAATACGTAGTTACGTAGTTACGTACCTTTAACCGCAAAAAGATCTATATACCACGCCCTGTTTACTTCAAAAAATAATTACCTATGTAACATCTGGGGAAACAACAAAAAAAATGTTAACAAAAATACAGATACAACAAAATAAAATGCTAAAAAACCTTTACAAATTAGATAAAAGAACTAGTACCGTAGAACTATAGACCGAAGACCCAAGAATTAAACATATAAAACCTCGTAACATTAAACAACCTACTCTTCATATATAAAATTAAAAATAATCTTATACAGACAAATATAAATATAAAAATTTTGCCTGCTTCGAAACCGCTTTGGATTTTTCTTTGACCATAAGGGGTTTCGAAGCAAGCAAATTTTTTTATAAAGAATAAGTTTTTTCCTAAAATTCATATTAAAAAAGTTTTCCCTATAGGAAACCCCACCACTTTACACACTGTATATTAATTTATCAAACAGTTTAAGTATACTAGATTGAATGGTCACGCCTCTATAATTACTAATGTCTTACCAGATTTGAATATAGGAGTTACATAGCTCCGTTTCCAAACAATAGAACAAACACTTTTGTCAAGAGAATAATTAAAAATAATAAACAAAGGTGAGTTAAGGAATAAATGCAATTTTTTTAACATTAGTTTTATTAAACACAGGTGAATGTGTGTACTTATCATCAGAATAAAATGATGAAAATTATTTTGCAAAATGGTTATCAGATTCATAATCATCATTGCTGGTTTCATCATTATACAACATTTCGACAGGAATAACAGAATCGCGATTTATGGCCCTTACAAAATACAAAAATTGTTTGGGATTAGATGCAATGTTACGTTTTAAATGATCAGATCTTGTACGTAGCTGTTTAAATTGACAATAATTTCTGGAAATTGCTTATAATATTTATGAACCAGTTTCTTCTTATGATTAATTAATGTCATAAGATTTCTAACAATACATTTCATCGATGTCAACTCATCGATGGATTAAAAAAGAAGATTGCATCTTACAACTTTTAAAATTGACATCCTCTACAGAGAAATGCTTACAAATATCTATAGAATTCACAAAAAAAAAACATCATTCAACAAATTGATGAATCCAATTACATAGTAATATTCCCAAATAGGACCAAAGTACAAACAATCTGCGAACGAACCCATTTAACATCTCTTCAAGGAAATTTCTTAATTAAATTACTTGCTAAATATGAACCCAAGATACAACCTAATAAACAAGATAATTTTTACAAGATTAGAACCCCTACTTTTACCAGAAATAGGACACATCACCTACTATCTATCGCATAAATTCCAAAGAAATCACCAACAAAGACATCGATCTCTACAAAATACATGAAATTCAATGTCACCAAAAGAAAATGAAACTACTAGAACTGAAATATGAGGATAGATGAACAAATTATTGGATCATAATAATCTATATATTATGACCATCATTGAGATTTACTATGTAAAACGAAGATTTCCAAGAAACCATGAATTATTCCCAACAAAGGAACCTACGGGTACACAACAAGTATTTCATTAAAATACCTCGATTTAGGGATGGAGTAATTATAATTATAAATGCTTGGGTGTCAGCTTATTTTATTTAGGGTCGGCTACGCAATCCTAAACGTGCTGGTGGACATAGCTTTCTACCCGTACGCACAAGTTTTGTAATTAAATAATTAACAATTATTCTAATAAAGTAAAAGTATTACTTTTTAAAAAGTTAATTCGTTAATTTTGTAAATAGATGTAATTTATTTTGTATGTATAAAGAATTAGAATCCGACACTGAAAGGTAAACAGAATCAGGAATAAAAAAAATCGTTATCGGCGAATAATAATTTAAGTGAGATTTTTAATATCGCGATAGAAGTATAATAATAATGAAAATAATAATAATTTATTAATGCCATTGCCATACGGGTTTATATAAGTCAGTTAAATATAATGGCTAAGTACACAGTGAATATATAATAATGAATAAGATTATGAAATTAAGGCCTAAAACATCAAAAAAATCAAAGAGAGACGTACAAACACATTAAAATATTTAAGGCATTATTACAAAAATATTGACTATATAGAGAATAATTCGTAGATGATAAACATGGGTTCTAATATTGATCCTTGTGGCACCACAAATTTAAATTAATTTATTAACCGACAGTTATCAAGGTGGAAATTATAAATTATTATTGTCTTAGTCAAAAATGGAGCAATAGTATCTGCACACGCTTTAATTAATTGACCTTGGATATCATATGGGCCGGTCTAAAGCTTTGCTGAGGTCCTGGAAGAATGTGACAGTATGCATATCCTTCTCAAAACCATCGGTGATTTTCTTAAGAAGAGCAATTACTGCATCTGTTTTAGATTTTGCTCTCTGAAAACTGCACTGTTGTTCTGATAATAAATTTTGAGATTCCTGTTTAATAAAGTCAGGAAGCTTATTATAAATTCTGGATGCATGGTATAAATGTGATTTTTTTATAGAGATGGTTCTTATGAACCCAATATTATATTTATTTTTATTACAGTGGACGAAAACCCTTGCCTGTAGAATGTACAAATTAATAATAGTAAGTATATTTAACCTCTCGAAATATTATCAACATGATTCTTGCTTATTGAGTTTTAACATGGCACGAATTATTTTCATTTGGAGTAAAAGCAATTATTTTATAATTTGATTGACACTTGCTTCGCTACACTCTTGATGAAACATGTAACTCACTGGATAGGAATTAGGAATGCTAATTCCTATCCAGTGACTGTTTCATTGAGAATGGCGATTCTTTTGAGAATGGCGAGCAATCGCCGAAACACGTGTCAGGAAACTAATAGTAAAATATGAAACAGAACAAGTGTATCATTCCTAATTCCTAACCAGTCTTTTATAATTGTTAGATTGCCCCAGTATAGTAGTCCATAAGCAATTATAGAATAAAAATACGCAAAGTATACGTCTCTAAGGGTTGAAAGTTTTAAAAAGTCTCTAATTTGCCTAATCATATAAGACGCAAAGTTAAGTTTACTTTTTATATAAGTGTAATGTTCTGTCCACGACAAACAATTATCCAGAAAAATTCTAAGAACTTGCAACTTGTACTTAATTCTATGGTTTTACCTTTAATTACTATTGATTCAGTATTATTTAACCACTTCTGATGAGAGTACTTCTTCTTTACCAGATAGTAAATGATCCTTTTCAGTAGGTGGCTACTAACATCTAGGTGGACTATGCTTCCGACTATAGGACATTGAGTGCGTAGTTCCTCCAACCTTCCAAATTTCTTCTTGGAGACGGTAGCAATTCCTCGTGACATCTTCAAATCCTGGGCCACACTATGGGCAAGAAAATAGTCCGAAGGTACTTGGAATAGATCTCGTTGTTCTTCTCTCGTTACATCAAAACGACTCTTACGTCCAACTGGGTGTTGAACCATGAAGTCTTCAAATGCTTCCTCGTCGCTTTGTTCAACCACCCCACGAATCGTTGCGCCATCCTCTTCGCTAGCATAAGGGGTCAGACGATTAAGATGGACAACTCTTGGTTTTCCACGTTGTCGTTGATTTTCTCTATTATCTGGTATGGTCCATCCCATGATTTTGCAATTTTGGGGAGAGACCTCCGCATCTTTGTGGGTTAAATAACCACACCATATCTCCATCTTTATAACCATTGCTATCCGTTTTTACGTCATAATTCTCTTTCATCCGGTCGCTAGCACGTTGGATGTTGGATCGCACATGATTATGGATTTCGTCCATTTTTCGTCTCAGGTCGCTCACATAGTCTTCCCCTGCCAAATCTTCTCCCGGAGGGCAGCCGAACTTTAAATCACATAGAAGTCGTAGCTCTCGACCCATGAAGATGCTCGCTGGAGTCTGCCCGGCTGTAAGCGAAAAGTACAGTTAGGAGTCAAGACCGTGTTCAGAAAATGCAAGATTTACGAGAATTATTGGATGATCTTAGAAAAATGATACAAGATATCATCAAGGAATCGTTAGCAAACAGGAAGAAAGTGGAATGCTGGAAATGTGGAAAACACGATCATATACAACGTGGGTGCAGAGAAAGATCAAATAATCGCACCAATGAAAAGTCGGAAAACTAGAACAAGCCGGCCACAGGGGGTGTTCGTCAGGTTAAAAACATCAAGCCCCTAGAAAAATTGCAAAAGTAGCATACTTGTGACACCACGTCGATACGGTTTTTGTGGATGGAAACATTGATGGAAACTCTTGTCGACTGCTACTAGACACGGGTGCTCCTAGGACAATTATACAACCTGATATTGGGTCAAAACCGCTAAATATACGACCAACGACCTGGAAATTACGAACAGCAACAGAAGAACCTGCTAATACCCATGGTGAAATAAAATCCACGGTTACCATAGGGAACACATCATTCCAACACCAACTCATAGTAGCTGACATTCTGAATCCTAATAGTTAATGGAGAGGAGGTGGTACTCCACAGACGGAATATTGGTAGAGTCCGGGTAACCCTTCCCGGAAATATCAGTTCCGGAGAGAAGTGAAGTAATTATTGAGGGACAGTTGGAAGAAGCATCCCATCACAAAAACATTATGATCTTTGAACCTATCGTTGATGACGATAAACTGGGACGAGGAGTAGCAATAGGAAAAACGCTCGTTTGCACCAATAACAATGTATTAGTTAGAATAATGAATACTAACTATTACTCTGTTCATTTGAGGAAGGGAGTGCTGCAAGGACATTGTTCTGTTGCTTTATCGATATTGCGGAAAACCACAGCACAGAATAAAATCAATGAAAGGAGTTACCCGGAACTACAAAAATTGATTTCCCTTTCGACCCAAGATTGTAATCCAACTAAAAGACAAAAAGTAAAAAAGTTGATCATGGAATACCAGGACGTATTTTTATATTGGACAAAAAGGAAGAACCAATATCGCTTAACATAAAATTAATACCGAAAATTCTCGACCGATTAGGCAGACAGCGAGAAGATTGCCACTGGCGAAGCGGGAGGAAGCTAATAGGATTGTGCAGGACATGGGGAGCGAGGGCATTATAGAACCATCTAGTAGGCCTCGCCAGTGGTATTGTTAAAGAAGAAGGACGGATCAACTCGCTTCTGTGTTGACTATCGTCAACTAAATAATGTGACCAGAAAGGACAGTTATCCTTTACCCCACACCTGACACCAATGTAACGTTTTTGCACGTTATGATTTATTGATGTCAATTAATATTACAAGCACGTATTTATATCTGACACTTGTTTATTATCTTGCACCCCTTCTCCCCACGCGTCTCGTGACAATACTATTGACAAGCTACATCACCCCCATTCAAAGAAAAACCTGATGCTTTGCTGTAATTTCCTAATTTAAAAGATGTAGTTTCCTGTTCTTTTAACCAATGTTCACTAAGGCAAATAACACTGATATCTGTTTTATTAGTTATTAAGAATAATTCAAGTTCAAGCATTTTATTGCGGGCACATTGAATATTCAAAAAATACATGTTTAGTTGTAAGCTATTTAGATCAGGGTGTTTTTTAAACTGGCACATTCGCCTAAAAATATACCGATTAACTGAGTTTCCTACGGACCAACTTGTGGGATCAGTAAGTTTTTCATGGTATTTAAATATTTATATTTTATATGCACTTTTTGAAGGACTTATTGATAGTTTCTCACACGTCAACTCTGATGCATCAATGACGTTCTTAATATGTAGTTTTATCTATTCAATGGTGACGTCTTCATTCACGCGCTTAATAAAAAGCGACGTCTTCTTAAAAACAGCGTTTATTGTTGATAATTGTGGTTCAGCAGAGCCAATAATTTAATTTTATTTATTTGCGTTGTTTTTTCTTTCTTTATTTTTTGGGCCACGTTCCATTCATTTAAGGCAGTTTCATCATTGTTTTATTAATTTGATTTTCTCTATTTTTAGATGGATTAATTAGATTAGATGCATTTTTTGGTTCTCTGAGAGCGAAAGACGATGGCGATGTTTTTATTCATTTTACTCTCTGGTACGAGACCACTTGTTGAAAATGTTCTTGTTTTGGTGGAGTTCTGTTTTATGATTGATGAGTTACTTTTGTTTACTTCGGCTATTTGTGCGGAGATGTCACCATTCGGTTTGTTTACAAATCTGGTTTCAAAAACATTTATTTTGTATTTCAGTAAATTAGAATTTTCTTTAAGGATGATATTTTTGTTATCCATTTCCTTTATTATGGTATGTAAGAAGTGTACTTGCTTTTTTAACGAATCATTCTCCGTTGGATGTTAACCTCAGAATCGTCGAGGCTTTGCTTCTTCTTGCAGCTACGGTGATATTAGTTTCCACACTTTACACATACCGAGATTTTATTCTCTGGACTTGAGCAGTAAAAGATTACCGGGTTACTACTATCACCCGCCATCTGTATATATCTTTATCTCTTTGTAAAAATAAAGGGTAATGTTTTTGCCGAGGCCGAGAGTACTCTGAAAAATCTGCAAACGACTCTATATTATCTTAGAATATACAAGGCCGTTCGCATTTTTTTTTTTTGGCTTGGTTGTCATACTTTTTTCATTTGAACATCTGGGCAAATATCCAAAGGGAATTTAGGTATTTATTAATAGACTACTACTGCTAACGACTATTGTGTAAATTTAATAGACAAGTTACGAAATTTTGTACTAATAATGGGAATGCACTACCACCTACTGTAAGCGATCAACTTTGAAAGTTATTCTGTTGACTCATAAACAGCTACAGGCTTAACTGAGGAGAATTGAAAAGTACCTCAGTTTTTGCTTTTGGTTGAATTATCTATAGATGCGAGTGATTCTGATTTTTCCATTGCGTTTCTGCAAATCGTGAATAATTTATATTTCGGAGATATGTTTGGAGGCTGAGGTCCCATTATGTTTGTTTATGTTGTTTAGTTCTCGCGGTGTGATTTTGTTGCCAATGTATGGGATTAATGGGATTAATATCGGTGGAATTTATTAATCCTTTATAGATGTAAAAATGGATATTGACTTTCTAGGTCTATGCTTCAGTGGTCCTACTCAACGCTTACAAAGAATCGTCGCTAGAACAATTCATACCGGATTATCTCATTTTCTCAGATAATTAAGTTAGATTAAAGCTAATTATTTACATTTTTCTTTTTGCTGGTAGTGTCAAAAGACCCTTTAGCGTTCTGTTTGGGTAAGGCTTTACTCAGTGCAAAGCTATCCTCATTAATTACAGCGAATATCCTATTAGATTTTGTACCTAAAGGAAATGAAACCACTTCAGAAAACGATTTAGATATTATAGCGCATTTATCATAGAATAGTTGGCTTTAAAAATACTCTCTATTAGGCACTTTATTTTCGTTTTATACGAGTATAACGAATATTCGGAGTCAATTGTTATTATGGTGGTTTGGGTGAAAGACCCGAGAAAGTTGAAATTCATAAAATGCAGTAAATATACTACTGTTTAGAGTTGATAGGCATATGGAAGATTTGCAGAGTATTTGAATAACAGCGAACTAAGTTGGATTATTTTGTTTTATTTCCATAATTTAATTAATTCTACTGATAAATTAAAAATGTCGCAATCGATTACAAATTTTAAACGTTGCAAAGGAGTTCTATTTAAAAATTTCATTTGCATTAATTTCCATAATGTATATCACATGGCATGTAAAAATAAAAATAAGAAAATTAAATATTTGGATGGGCACAGAATTATATGTTGTGCAAAAACTCTGAATAATACTTCGTTAAATTCAAGCATCGAATTGACCAAACAAGAAATTATAGATGATTTAAATATTGAATTTAACAATAAAACTAAACACATCGAGAAACGTACGAGTAGTGTGAAAATGATCGAAAGAGAAGCAATCAAAGCCGAAGAAGCATTAACAAAAATTATAAATGTGTCGAGGCACAATACTGACCTTGAAGATGAAATCAGCAATTACAAAGACCTATTGTCCCAATCTGTACGACAAATATCACCAAATTCGATCTCATCCACTAACAACTGTTCTAATTGTTTGGCCCTAGAGCATAGAATCAAGGAACAATATGAAGAAGTGGTTAAATTGGGTAATATTAATAAAGACCTAAAGTTAAAAGTTAATCGATTAACAAAATAAGTAAATGAAAAATCTTTAGCAAGAGCTAAAAATATAATTACTTATAAAGAAAATGTGAAAACCCTATTATTAAGTGATAATCATGGGAAAAATCTTGGATATTTGGCTACGAATATTTTTAAAAGGTTTCTAAAAAATCCAATTTATAAGCCAAATGCTACGATTATCAAAGTGTTAGAAAATATTGACATCACACTTCACTCATGATGACCACGTATTCATCAAGGCCGGTACCATAGATGCGCTTAAAGGAAAACGATTAAATATTAACTTAGTGAAACAACTTTTAAACAACATTAAGAACGATGTACATATCATTGCAAATCCCTTTTGGAATAAAAGATTTACTTTGAGTAAATTTATATCTGCGGTTAATTCACAATTAATGAATTGTGCAAGGGATCTTAATATTACTTTTTGTGATACTAATACACTATCATTTAATAATTTTTTTTATTGAAAATAGAGATAAATATAAACTAATAACTAAGGTTATGCTTAATTTGCAAAGATCTGTGTGTCAATCCCCTAATGGTATTTCATTAATTTCATCATCCCCAAAAAAACAACAGCGTAAATACCAATGAAGTAGTTTGTCTACATATCAATATACAGTCCCTTCGCTCAAAAATTAATGAAATTGATGCTATGTTATATGACGATGACTACAATATATCCGTTTTTTGTGTTTCTGAGTATTGGCTGACAGAGCATAGCTACTGTGATAACTATTTTCGAGAAAAAGATTTCGTCATGGTGGTGTTTTAATCATGGTTAAAAACAGCAAAGATTATTCGCCTCTTGATTTTTCAAATATTATTCCTGAGAAGTACTGTGAAATTAGTAGAAACCATAAACAATACCATAATACTTACAGCGTATCGTTCACCTGACGGCAAATTTCAATTATTTTTAAGCATATTGTCAAAGGTATTTGATAGCCTGAATCTAATCAACAAAACCGTATATGATTTTAATGTCAGGTTTAATGGTGATGATATCAACAAGTCCCAATTTTTAGATTTTGCAGTGAGCTATGGTTTACTTTTCCTGGTACAATTTCCTACACGTGACAATAATTGCATCGATAATGCGTGTATAAACTCTATGAAAAATTTGTCAGTGCAGCCTCTTGAAACTGGGATATCCGATCACAGAGGTATTTTATTCAATTTTACCACTGTGGAAACATTTAATAAACCAATAGCAAAAATTACAAGACCAATAACAAAATGTGGTAAATTATTTCTTTTTAAATTTCTTGACGAGGAATCCTGGCGTTTTATTGATGAAATTTCTAACGCAAATGAATGTTTCGATAAGTTCATTCCAGTATGTTTAAAACATTATTATGAATCTTTTCCTGAAAAGAAAATAGTTAACAAGTGTAACAAAATTCAACTTAAATGGTTTAATCCATTTTTAAAGGAAATGCGAAATTTGCACTAATTACAGAAACTTGTAATAATTCAGACGATCTTGAACTAAAAATTATCAAGAACAAGTACAGTCAAGCATATAAAAATGCCATTGCTTCCAGCAAGTTAGAGATAAACAATAATTAACTTAAAAATTCAAATTTCAACCCATGTTGGGATATAGTAAACTACTAGCAACACTGCAAATAAGTTCAATGAAGTTTTCTCAAGTTCTGCTACTAAAATTGTTGAGTCATTACCCGAATCTGACATTGATCCCATTATTTTAATGTGTTTTAACCCCCCAACGAGTAAAATGTATTTTGAATTCGTAGAAGTATCAAAAGTACTGTGAGAGAAGCTATTAATAGTTTGAAACATAGTAATATTATATATATATATATATATATATATATATATATATATATATATATATATATATATATATATATATATATGTGTGTTTATGGCATTCGTTATGACGTTATAAAATCCGTTTTAAATACTATAATTTCTCCGCTAACAAAATTAATTAATAAATGCATAGAAAATAAAAAATTTCCGGATGCACTAAAAATTGGATTAGTTATACCACTCCACAAAGCCGGTGGATCATCTGGCCCCGATAATTATAGGCCGATTTCACTGTTACCCATATTCGGCAAAATCCACGAAAAAAATCTTGCTCGTCAATTGATGGCATATTTTGAACGTTTTAACATATTTTACAACGAAAAGTATGGTTTTCGAAAAGAGCGTTCAACCACTGAAGCAATGAGTAATTTTGTAGAGTGGACGATTGACACCTTTGAGAAGAAATATGTTAGTAAATCATTATTCTTAGACCTTTCGAAGGCATTCGACTGTGTTTCCCATAATAATTTGCTCAGAAAATTGTATTTCTATAGCCTGCATCCAGATAGTTGCAGATTGGTTTTGTCATATTTTTCAAATCATATATAGTGTGTTTTATCACAGGGTTCTGTATCCAATGCATTACCAATTGTACATGGTGTACCACAAGGCTCTATTCTTGGACCACTGTTAGTTTTGGCTTTTATTAATGACCTACCCAGTGCACATGGGAATGCAGAAGTGGTTTTATACGCAGATGACACTACTATTACAAACAGGTCAGAGAGTCTGGATGTGGTTAAGGATTTACATAGGGAGACATGGTTGAGAGTTTCGGAATGGTTTGACAGCAACCGTCTAAAATTAAATAACATAAAATCAACCACGATGTTATTTTCACTCAGAAAATCCGACAGTCCCATTGAAAAGGCAAAATTTCTTGGAATACACATAGCGAATAATCTGTTATGGGATACACATTGTGATTATTTTTCTCGTAAATTATGTTCGAGCATATTTGTTCATTGTTCCCTTTCAAATCAAGTTTCCAAAATTATATAATATATGGACTGATTGTCTGGGGTCATTCGGTGTGCAGACATCGCATCTTCGGATTGCAGCGTAAAGCGGTGAGGGTCCTTAGTGGATATGCATATTTCGACGATTGTAAACAGGCTTTTATTGATTTGCGTATATAACAGTGCCATGCTTATTTATTCATGAATGTTTGATGCACATCAAAAACCATCCTAATTTATATAACGTTCAGTCTAGTAATACCTCTCACTCAACTAGACAAAACAACCAGATATACCAAAATCGTATAAAATTATCAATGTCAAAAACCGGGATAAGATACTTAGCAATTAAATTTTATAATGTACTACCGCAATCATTTAAAGATCTTACGTCAAAAACGTTCAATGTAACACTTAAGGAGTTTTTAATTAAAAATGCATTTTACAGTTGGGACGAATATCTTAATTTTAATTTTAGATGAATGTATATTTATCAGATTTGTAATTTATATTTTTTAGTATGTTTATTATTATTATTATTTATTTTATCCAAGATGCTAACAGAAGTATTCCAATATTATACATAATAATTCTTTACAAAAATTTCGATCGCACTTGAAAAGGTTTGAATTCACAAAAAAAATGTTCTTCCATTCTTACCCTCTATTAATTATAATATTATGTTTTATTTTATCTGTCTTGTATTGTAGATTTTATAGTAATTTTGACAATTGATATGATTTTAGCTTACATTTTTATATTATTTATATATTGTCTTATTAATTAGTTTTATATTGTACAAATTTTTATTTTTATTTTAATTTAAACTAACAATTGTAACTAAGTGTACGTCACGGCGCCATTGCTGTTTTTATTAATATTACTGATTAGTTTAACTTCAAATATTTTAACGATAGATAATTGTATGGAGTATGAGAGAAATGCATAGCAAGAAACAAACTAAAGAGTATGGAATATGGAAATGATTATGATTACTATTTCGTTGTCCAATATTTATGTAGGAACTAACAGCTACCAGTTAAAACAACAACTTCTCAAAATAAAATGTTGATATTGAGTTACATATCTACATAGCTGCTCTTGCTCGACTGATATCACAATCAGCACAATACAAACAAGTTTGCACTGTTATTGTTTGCTAATCGCCCCACAAAATTTACGATGTAATTGTAATTTACAAACGTGTGTTTCACTGTATCATAGTTCATTCATGTAGTTATGCCTCTTTAATAAAAGGTTCGCACGAATAATCGATTTCAATAATTATTATGTTTTTAATGTGCATTAAAAAAATGATAATTTTCTTTTAAGAAGCTGTTTTTGCCAAATTAAATATTTGTTTTTTATTTTATTTTCTATTTAAATGTAGCTTATTATAAGCCACAATAACTATTAATATTTGATTGTTTTATATTGAAAAGTAATGATTATGAAGATCAATTCATAAAAAATAAATTAAAATGTGTGCTTGTGTTTTAGACAATAATCGATTAACATTGCTTCATGCACCTAACATAAAATATAATTCACCTCGTTGGCTGCGTATGTAATGCTGTTATTTTATGTAACCTCAATTACAAGTGTTTCTTCCAGAAACCGCCTGTATTAATGGTTACTTGCCGGAATGTAAAAATCATGCGTTTAAGGTTAATTTGTAGTGATGGAAAGCGTCTTGTAAATAAATAACGTTGGCGTTCTCAATAAGAATATTATTCAATCAAAATTAGTAATTGAAATAAATTATAAATCAATTTTTAATCATAGAATGATAACTGAAGAATTATTATATTATTGTTTCCCTGTCGACTGATTTCAACTTATTCAGGTCTCGTCTGTGCAGCTTAGTAGAAGATAGGGAGGTATAATGTTACTATGGAGTTTATAAACCTCCAATTTACAACGGATCAGTTCAGTGCAACGTTTAGTCGATAGATGTCGCTTTCATGATGTCTCTATCCCTAATTATTATTATGTTCATTTTGTTATTTTTCTATTTTATATATAATTATTATAAGTTTAGGTGTATCACTTTAAATATTGTTGTTAATGCAAAAATATTATTTCTATTAAAAGGTTCAATGTTTTTTTTTATTTTTTCAAATTCCACATCCTTTTATATCACATAAGTTACTTAGTCATAATGATAATAATTATTTTATTAATTTTTTTCTGTTTAAAAAATAAAAAGATAGTTCTGTGAACTTTTTTCAATTTTTATTTTATGGCCATTATTGAATTGAATTGCACCTATCACCATTCATACGTTTAAGTAAATTACTTAAAGGTAAAAGTTTATATGTACAAGAAAATTCTAATTTTGTTTTTTCTTTTTATTTCAGGTAAGCAACCGAAGTATTATTAGTGAGTACTATTTTATATATTCAATAATAGAGAAAAACGTATGTTAAAAAATAATAATTTCCGATGACTAATTAAAATTACCCCAATAAAACGAAATAATCAGTGCAAAAGTGTCCGTTTTGTTTTGATTTATTTTTCCGATATTTATATACATACGAGAGCTCATTACGTGAACAATTTTACCTGGAACACATTTTGCATGAATAGTAATGGCTTCATTATTTATATATACTCTCCGCCGCCTCGCTGGCATCTTTATTATTTTAATTTTAATGGCATTTTATTTACTCACACCACCAATTATTTTATTTACGTAAATGCATTATTTATGCCGTGGTCAATTTACGTCAGATATTAAATGAATATTGCAACATACCATGTGAGTGTAGGTTATTAATTGGATGCGTTATAGTAAATATAAAATGACACTTGATCGAGATATTATTCTATCATTATAGCGTGATGAGATAAAACGCGTATTTATGACAGATAAATTTATTTTACTGTATGATCTGATAACAACGGACATGCTTAACTTAATGTATTCTTAACCTGTGAAGTATATATTATTAAATATTTTATTTTATTTTAGTCATTAGGGTGAGCATCAATTGGAATAAAAAAACATTATTTACAAAATGCGAAATATAAATTTTATATATTTAGTTTTTAATTTAAGAAATTGGTTATAAAAATAAGATAGTACATTTTTATAACCAACTCCTTAAATTAAATACTAAATATATAACATTTATATTTCGCAAGCATTCTTGATTAAATCTTTAGTATGTGTGTTTGGATTAATTCTCTTGTTGTATTCCATGTGTTTAATAATACATGCAAAAATCTTGTAAGAGGATGATCAGGCGTTAAAATTTTATAATGAATTTCAAGGACGTGGCATATTTTACCAAATTAAAATAATAAGTTTTCCCATTTACTCCCTAATATTTCTATTATGTAATTAGACTAGAAATAAACCTCAAATATTTTTTTATTCAGAGAATTTATTAAATATTAGACAAACTATAGAATATTTTGTCCCTTGATAATTATTGAAAATCCGATTTCTTTTGAAGATACAGGGAATATAATTTTTGAAAATAACAATATTTTATTATCAAAAATTACATGTAAAGTTTCTTAACCTACAAGAACTCTTGAAAATGACTATGTATTATATATTATTCAATCGTTTCCTCATTGACTGCTGAACTCGTTCAAAAACACCAGGACAGTTTCTTTTTAGGTTAAATAAAATCCAATTTCGCAAGTCTTTCACATTTAACTAGTCCCATAGGAAGTAATACGAGAGGTTTAAGTGTGAGTCTAACGTGTCCAGCACATTATCTTCCATTTCTATCATTCTTACTGTTATTGCTCTTCCTGGTCCTCCACTTCGCTTCAATTTTGTTGTTTCATGAAGAAGTTGATAAGTACTTTGTATCAGGAACAATATGGTAGGAAATTATTCGATGTACAACCGCCTAGTTTGTAAGTAATTGCCATCAGTAAGTCCATGAATGTAATGGATGTTAGTAATTTGCCGTTCGTATAGCGAATCATAATAAAGAACTTTACTAACAAAAGTTTAACCATTAAAGGCAGAAAATTAACCTCACTATATTTCAATAAATTCGAAAAATATCAAATGATCAATCACGAGAGATTCGAGACATTAAAATGAAACTAAATCCGTTCTTAGTAGTTAGAATGTTGGTAAAAAATAACAACGCATTTCAAAAAATATAGTTGTTGTAGTATGCCATAATTTTATTTCGAATTAAAACATTTAAATATATCAAAAACGGTTTTATTTCTGTCTGTGCCTTTTCTCTCTCATTCTAAATGTCGTTGGACGTTATATCTCACATTTGATTTTTCTTTTCAAAAACTATTATATACGATGTTCAGGAAGTAAAGACGAATTTGAATTTGGCGCCATTTTGTCATTTGACGTTCGGCAGTCGTGCTTGATTCATGTTTGTTGCTGTCCTTCCTATTTTTAGCCTGATAGCTTTTGTGTGGTGAGCATTGTAGCTTGATGTTTATTTTCGTCATTGAGCAGATGACAACCAAGCAACGTATCCAAGGGATAAACAGTTATTACAAAAACAGTGAAAGAACCACGGCAACCATTCGCGAATTGCGTGTGACACTCGAACGTAACGCTGCTGCAACCGAATCCTCAGTTCCAAAGATTATCCGGAAGTTTGAGACCACGGGTTCTGTTGAAAATGTTAAGAAAACAGGACAATTGCGTTATATTCAAACATAAGAAAACATTGCTGCTGTGTGTGACAATGTGACCGTAAGCTCTTGAAAATCGGTTTGCCGACGAGCCTAACAACTAAATTTATCAAGAAGTAATGTACGTTACATACTCATTTATATTGAAAGTAAATATTTAATGGTTTATTTCTTTAGAACCAAATGAATGATATCAAATGGTATAAAATGCATATATGAAGGCCATCCGGAAAGAATACCCGTTTGGCAATAAGAAACTAATAGATAAATAATTGAATTATTTTATAATGTTTCACCACGAAAATTATTCAAAAAAGAAAAAATAGGATATATTAATAAATATTATCGTTTTATTTGTAAAGAACACACCTTAAACTACTTCCCTATATAGTCACCTCGCAATTTAAGCACTTCTCGTAACATGTGACAAGCTTTTGTATCCTAACTTCATATTCCTTCGCCGCCAGTGTATTGATAAAGTTTTCTATTTGACTTATTGCACAATTTTTTGCATTGTCTAGGCCGTATAAGGTCTAACATTGTTGTGCAGGAGAATGAAACCACTGGATAACGACCTCGCCGTCAATTTTAAATTACCCTCCGTAATTTCTTCAAAGCTGCATAATATGCATCGCGATTGATAGTGTCCTCAGGGATCATGTAGGCAATAAGCAGTACACCTCGACAATCCTAGAAATTGGTTGTAAAGACTTTTCGGGTAGACTTTGTGTCTCTTCCCTTTTCGAAAAATATTAGCAATCTGTTCGCTGTTTTTTTTCGAAAGTATGTGAGTGGAATGAAAGATGTATTTAAATTAGGTATTTTCGAATATATTAAAACCCTTGTGGTTTGATGACGTTAGGTTTTAAATGAGGTTAGTGGGGAAACTATTCTTAATGGCAATTGAAATTATTTTATTTAATTCAGTGGCTCTTCTGCTAGTAATTAAGGGAACGGAGAAAGCTCTATGTATCATTGAGTGATTTACAGCTGGTCTGTGCAACAACGGGTGATTTGAGACAAATGGGATTGTTGTGTTGACGTTAGTAGGCTTCCTTTATATATCAAATTCAATTTTATTAATTTTGGCGAATAAACGTTAAATCCAAGATGTCAATTTTGTTGTTATTTTTTATTTCGAGAGTAAATTTAATTTTAGGGTGAATGCTGTTAATTAGGTTGAGAAACTGATCTAATTGACGTATTGTGCCACTGAAACAGGCTATTACGTCATCAACGTATCTATACCAAAAGGAAATGTGATTTTTTGCAAAATCAAGTGAGGAAATCTTTTCTTCAATACAGGATATGCATATTTCAGCTAATAGAAAACTTAATGGAGATCCCATTGGAAGACCTGTGGTTTGTTGGTAGAATTTATTATTGAATTTGAAATAATTTAGATTTACACAAGATTCTAAACATTGATAGAGTTCTAATCTAATCAAGTAATTGCAATGTGATTTATCGAGTAAATTTTGAATAATTTCAAGACATTCTTTAATGTGTATATTGGAGAACATGCTACTAACGTCAAATGATACAAGTTTTGAATTTTTGGGAGTTGTTGTGGATTTGAGCTATTCGGATAGAGCGAGTGAATTTTTTTACTGAATGTTTTGGAGTAAATTTGGTATGTTTCTTGAAGAGTTCATTGAGTCTAATTGCTACATTTATTGTTACATTGTTAATATATGAAACTACGGATCGTATAGGAGAATCAGGTTTATGAGTTTTAATAAGACCATAGAGCCTAGGAGGTAAGGGATTTTGATGTACGATTTTTAATTTTTCAAAATGTAAGAACAGCACTGTGATATATTTTAGAAGGTTTCGGATTTGTATTTGGTATTTTAGGATGAGATCTTTTTAAGGGCGTTAAGTTTTCAGTTGCAATGAAAGCATTCATTTTATTAATATGCTGTTCACTTTCGAGAATAACTATTGAATTGGTTTTGTCTTCTTTAGTCAAGACTAAAGAATTAGACGATATTTTCGATTTAAGTGATTTTATCACTTTGGAGTCTTTAGCGAAATTGCGAACATCTAGGTATGTGAGGTTCTGACACTCTTTTGAGTGTCAGTTCTGATTTAACAACTATTGAGGATTTGTTGGTAATAAATAGACTATTTTGAGAGAAAAGAGTTTTTTCTATAGGACTAAATGTAATTTTAGAAAAATTTGTAAATTTAGCGGCTAGATTTGACTCTGAATATTACTTTTAGCTATTTTTTTCTTTAATTTAAGATATTTTTTATGATTAACTTTGCTAACATTTTCGCGAACAAAATCATCAAAGATGGTGAATTCTATAGCACGTAATTTGTACGTTAGTTTCGATTCAATTAATAACAGAAACTAAACACCATTGTCTCAAAAGGTCAAAAAGAGTATATAATAAAAAAAGCATGGAACCATTTAGATTAGAATTGATGTCAGTTGATTGGAGTTATATTTACACTATTGCTGAAAATAACGTCAATGAGCAGTGGAACGTGTTTAGTAACATTATCAACAATATTGTAAATAAATATTTCCCAGAACAAAATACATTCATAAAGAAAAGAAAAAGTCACAAAATAAACTCATCCGAAGAATTAAAACTTTGCAAAAATGAATTGGACATATTATATGTAGTGTCTCGCCATAATAACAATTATCTCGACAAATACAATGAAACGAAAAAGAAGTATAATAAACTACTAACTCAAAATCGTGCAATTTACTATTCCTCTCAAATTAAAAATTCAAATAATACAGGCAAATGTGTCTGGAATATCATTAACAATATCAGAGGAAAGCAAAAGAATATCTCAAAAATAGATGTACCGGGCACAGCTAAAGAAGTAGCATCTAAATTTAACATATATTATAAAAATGCCATTGACGAAATAACAAAAAATAACACACGTATCGATTACTCCGACAATATTCCACCCAACACTAATAGTATCTTTATCAATCCTATAACTGAATCTGAATGCTATAATTTAAACAGCAAACTAAAAAACACCCTTTCCTGTGGCTACGACAACATTCCCAGTATAGTGATCAAACACTGTGTACTAGAAATAATAAAGCCCCTAACGTATATAATAAATAATTCACCTGAACATGGAATATTCCCTGACAAACTAAAAACTGCGATCATAAAACCTATATTTAAAAAAGGAAATACAAAAAATGTTGAAAACTATAGACCAATTAGCCTTTTACCCGTATTATCTTTGAACAAACTATGATCAGTAGAATTAATACATTTTTTAACGAATGCAACACTAGTAGCAATACACAGCATGGATATCGCAAAGGGAAATCCACGTCTACGGCAATTTATGATTTCATATAAAATATTATATCGCACACAGGAAACAGAGAAACGATCATAGGTATATTTATCGATCTCACAAAAGCCTATGATTGTGTGGATCATAAAATTTTGCTGTACAAGCTCGAAAAAAATGGCATTAGAGGTAACGCCCTAAACTGGTTTAGGTCGTACTTGAGCAATCGAAACCAGCGGGTGGTTATTGATTTGGACGGTATTGCGGCTCAATCTGAACCAGCTGGAAAAACTACCGGGCTGCCCCAAGGAAGTTTAACAGCACCAATTCTCTTCTTATTGTTCATCAACGACCTAAATCTCGAAATAAAATCTGATAATAAAACGATTGTTAACTATGCAGACGACACAAATGTACTTGTTGCAGGTAAAGACATCAATGCGTTGTTAACCGATACAAACTTGGTATTTTCCCGAATACAAAAATGGTTTGATAAAAACAAATTATTAATTAACAACCAAAAAACCAACGCCCTGCTTTTCAGCTCATCTAAAAATACACACGAAATCGAAACCATAAATTTAGACGGCCAAGAAATCAACATATCCGAGTCGGTTAAATTTTTAGGGGTTCACATAGACAACAGAATAAACTGGAAAAATCATATTCAGAAAACTGAAAGTAAGCTCAGGTCAGTTCTATACTCACTTAGAGAGCTTTCAAAGTATCTAAACAAATCGGTGGTGAAAACAGCATACAACGCCAACTTTGAAAGCATAATGAGATATGGCATAATATTTTGGGGAAAGAAGTCATACGCTAAGGCAATTTTCACACTACAGAAAAAAGCGCTTCGCATCATATATGGTTTAAAAACCAGAGAATCATGTCGCGGGGTATTCAGGTCAAGTAACATCCTCACCTTCTATGGAATGTACACGATGGAAACCATATTATTTTATCACAAACACGCTAAGGGAGGTGACAACAAATTAAACACATACAAAACCAGAACTAACAACTACATTTTTCCGCGACATAAAAGAAAAATCACAAAAGATGGAGTACATTATTCGGCAATTAAGCTCTTTAATGCTCTCTTGGAGCATATAAAAAAAATAAAAAATAATTTGAAAGGATTCAAAATATCCTTATTAAACTACCTAATTGAGAAGGAACCATATTCGCTCCAAGACGTATTATAAACTATATTTTTTAATTTAATAAATAAGTAGTTTGTAAGTTGAATGTATAATATGTATACTTAAGGAATTTATTGTAATTTCTACTTTGTAATTAATTGTACATACAAATAGTATTAAGTAACCTGACGCAATTTTCACTTTGTACAAATTTTTGACACTTTGAAAATAAAGACACATTATTATTATTATTATTATTATTATTAATAATACATTGAGATAATGTTGAATTGCATGTCTCCTCTGATTAATGTTTTGAATTTTTGACCTAATTTATGTGAGTTGGGCGGTTTGTATAGCTGCTTTTGCTGCTAAAGTTGTGGACCGAGTTTTAATATTGCATATTTGGGAATGATATTAGAACGAATTTGATAATTTTCTGGAATTTACCCATGACTTTCAGTGTTTCTGAGATTGTAATATACTATCAATTTCTCGTCACGTGTAACGATTTTCCACAAGAAAGACTTTCAATTCTGATTTTTGAGCAGAGAAGGACACGATGCCATGGATTTTTTTGGTTTTAGTGAGTTTATGTGGAACCCTTTTTCCTTCTTTCTGGACATTTCCCATCGTATATAGTCGTTTAAAAATCAATTGCTGAGTTACGCCTAGCTGTTTTGCAAGCTCTTTCTGCGTTTGTGCCTAATTTCCAATGATCGGTTTCGAAACTAATTATTGTCGCACTTTCTAAGGCCTGTGGGGCGTTGTTTGTCGTTCTGATAGAAATTCCCGTTTTTAGGGTGCTTAAACCAAAATGCGCACCCATCGTACGATACAATACCTTCGATGAGAAATAAACAAATCGATGTGTATATAATTGTATCACAACAGTATTACTCTGTTTGAAACTAAAACTAAATCTAACCTATTCTAATTAAGATTACCAGGAAGTAGGGATTCCGTTATAATAAGACAATCCACATCTCTTATACTTCATTCTGCCTTCACATATATTATTCCCTTTAAAGTTAACCACTTCTTCTTTGCAAACAACTACCAACAGGTACTCGATCCACCATTGGCTTTTTGAACATATCCGTTTTTCATTCTTATTTTTTACTCTTCATTATTTTTTCTTGTATGATCTTGCAGAACTGTTCCCTTGTCGGAATTTATAAAGAATGAAGAGTCGGATATCGACCTTATCTGTTACCATATTTGACTGTACTGAACAGAATACTTTTAAAGGTTAAAAAATGGGACTACTATAGTAGTGCTTGAAATGTACATTTAATATTAAAATAAAAACAGTAGAGAAAAGGGCATTTTAAACACTTTTAACAAGGTAAATATTAAATTAACGAGGCGAAATTCAATTATATATAAGGTAAATAAAACACTCGGTTTGTAATTTCACTGTCGAAACTGCGTCACACAGTGGCTTCATCAGGCAGATGATTAAACATTACACATTAAAATCAGTGAAATTTCAAACCGAATGTTTTATTTACCTTTTAAGATAAATATTTATTTTGTCTTGACTTTATTACTCCATGAATAATTTAAAACTTTGATGAATTATTTATAAACGTATATAGAATTGTAATTATATTTTTACTTTCCTTATATAAAATATATAGTGGAAGAATTGTTTTCGTAAAAATATTTTAATTTTTTTTACGGAAATTTTTCTGGAATTTTTTGTGTGTGTGTGCCTGTCGATGGGCGCTGTATCTCAAAAACTAATGATCCTATTGAGATGAAACTTTGAACTTAATGTTTTATAGTTAAGAAAATGGGCCTGAAAACTTTTGGTAAACATTCATAAACCTGAAGTGGATGATTACTTAAGCCATTTTGTTTCTTTTTCTGGATATTATTCTAAATTTGAAAATTCTTACAAAACTAATCACACTGTGTCTTCTTCAGGCGAAACAATATTTTCGCCTGAAGAAGACACAGTCTTTTTATCGATACATTATAGGGTCTATTGAAGACGTAGCAGGGTGGCAAATTGTCTGTCTTCCTTCCAAGGAGGGGTGTCTTTTTGACAGCCTCCTCTAAAAGGTGACAGTGTCTGCCATCCCTGCCTCCTTTGTACCAGAGTCCAACTGAGTTTAGGCGCAGTGCTGCCGCCGTGGCCATCTCCTCTACGTATAAGTCGAGAGGTGGAAGGCAGAGCATTGCTTCCATTGCTGCAGTGGGTGTTGTTCGCATTGCTCCGGTCGTGCTGAGGCATGCTATCCTTTGCAACTGAGTAAGCTGCTTTGCTGAAGTTTTCTGTCTGGCTCTGGGCCACCAAACCAGTGCTCCATAGATTAGCATTGGTCTTACTACCGCTGTGTACAGCCAAAGTGCTATCTTGGGAGATAGCCCCCATGTCTGCCCCACAGCCCTCCGGCATTGCCAGAGGGAGACGCATGCTTTTTTACATTTCATTTTGAGATGTGGTTCCCACGTCAGCTTGCCATCGAGGATCACTCCCAGGTATTTGACTTCTGACGACAATGTCAACTGGGTGTTGAGAAGCATAGGGAGCTTTAGCTTACCTAGTTTCCTTTTCTTTGTGAAGAGGACCATTTCAGTCTTTGACGGGTTTATGGTCAGAGACTGGTCGTTACACCAGTATTCGATTATTTTGAGGGCTTGCTGCATCAAGCTGCATAACACCGTCTCAAATCTGCCTGTTAGCAGGATGGTTATGTCATCTGCATATCCTATGGTGTGGAAGCCATTGTCGTTAAGTCGCCGCAGTAGGCTGTCAACAACTATGTTCCACAGGAGTGGTGAGAGTACTCCACCCTGTGGGCAGCCTTTAGCAACGATCTTTCTGACAGTGGTATTTCCTACATTTACTGTGACTGCCCTATTCTCCAGCATGCTTTTGATCCATCCACTAACTGTGGGGTTCACACAATGCGTGGAGAGAGCAGTTTCCATTTTTCTGAAGGTCGTTTTATCAAAAGCACCTTCTATATCAATGAACACGCCCAAGGTGGCAAGGTGGACATTTTGTTGTCCAGAGATCTTTCGATTCGGTCTACAACAGTGTGCAGAGCCGACTCCGTTGATTTCCCCTGAGTGTATGCATGTTGGTTAGCGTGGATCGGATTCGTAATCAAAGCCGTCTCGCGAATTAGTCTTTCGCACAATTTCTCTAACGTTTTCAGAAGAAATGACGTTAGACTAATTGGGCGGTGTGATTTGGCTAGTGTATAATCTATACGACCAGGTTTCGGTATGAAGATAACTTTTACTTTTCTCCAAGCTAGAGGGATGTATCTGAACGCAATACATGCCCTGAAGATTTTAGCTAGGTGGGCTGATAATATGTCCAGCCCCCATTGGAGGAGGGCCGGGAATATACCGTCCAAGCCTGGCGCTTTAAATGGTGAGAAGCTTTTTATTGCCCAGGCTATACGTGTTCCTTCCGTGAGGTGATCTGCCACCTTCCAATCCTCCTTGGAGGGGTTTGAGGGTGTGGGTTCTGACCAACCTTCATCGGAGGTGTTCGTACATCCTGGGAAATGGGTGTTGATGAGAATCTCAGCTGCTTCCGAGAGGTTAGAAGAGTAACTTCCATCCTCTCGTTTTAGGCAACCTGGTTGTCGTGAGGGATCCTTGGAAAGGATCTTTTTGAGCCTTGCAGCTGCCGAGGTGGTTTCAACCTCCTCACAAAAAGACCTCCAGGCTGCCCTTTGTTTTTGCCTTATTAGCTTTTTGTAGTCTTGTTGGATGTTTTTATAGACCATCCAGTCTGACTGTTGTTTAGAATTCTTTGCTTTATTAAAGGATTTTCTCGCAGCTTTTCTGAGATGGTCGAGTTCTCCGCACCACCAGGGCGTGGCGTTCTCGGAGTCTTCCACCTTTCTCGCAGGGCAGGAGTCCTTATATGCTTTTAAAATGGAGTGTTGAAACGTATTTACATAGGCTTCAATGTCTTCCACTGTATTAAGTTGGCCGGTAGCTTCGCAGGTTCGCAGACTCCGCGAGAGGTTGTCTATGTAGGCATTCCTGTCCGTTAGTCTCGGGTTGCGAAGGTAACGTGTTTTCTTACCGGTTGTATGTGTTAGTGTATATTTGATCCACCTATGATCTGACATTGAAACCGACGGTGATACATGCCAGTCGTGGATTTTGTTTGAGATACCGCTAGTCGCCAATGTAATGTCTATTACAGTTTGGCTCCGAGTTGTCACGAACGTGGGTTCAGAGCCTCGGTTTAGTATTTCTAAATTGTTACTAATGATAAATTCATGTAGTGACTTACCTCTGTTGTTGGTGTCCACGCTGCCCCACATGATATGGTGCGCGTTAGCGTCGCAGCCAATGACGAGGTGAAGTTTCTCCATCTCACAGTGTAGCACGAGTTGCTCCAGCCCCCTGGTTGGTGCGGGGGCGTCGTGAGGGAGGTAAACTGACGCCAGGATGGTGTCTTTGTTGCCGTCTCCTGCTGACAGCCTTACCACTGTGATGTCACTGGTGGAAAGCTGTGGCATAAGATAGGATGTTATGTGCTTAGGTATGTAAATACATGATCTAGGCTTATTATTTGTGGGATGTGTAAATATGTTCCCATTTAACTTACCAAGAAATGACTTATCTCAAGTACATCTGTGTCTTCAAAATGGTGATTATTATTTAGCAAATGATTAGGAAAAGTTGATTTTTCATTTTTGTTATTGTATGAACTTATATGTTCTTTTAGTCTAATTTTAAAATTGCGACTTGACTGACCAACATATAATTCTTTGCAAGTGTTGCAAGTTAATTTATAAATACCTGATTTATTTATTTTATTTATCGGAGTTTTATTATTATATATAACATTAAATAATTTATCAGTCAGGTCGCAATTTTAAAATAAATTGTGAATAAATATATTTACTAAAGAAATAATTTAATCCATTGAATCTTTGCTTGCCGCGCTTTTAATTATACAAAATGCATTGAAAATATTCTACTTCCATTTGATCTATACAATACACATATCGATATTTCTATTTTGTGTACATTTAAATCGTTCTTATCTCAAACAATTAATACAGCCGTTATCAAATATTCTCATTGTCATCAC
This sequence comes from Ontholestes murinus, assembly GCA_963969525.1. Taxonomy (NCBI): domain Eukaryota; kingdom Metazoa; phylum Arthropoda; class Insecta; order Coleoptera; family Staphylinidae; genus Ontholestes; species Ontholestes murinus. Next base: position 7,908 of record CAXAKX010001339.1, on the reverse strand, counting down.
ATCGTCGCATAAAAAACGAACGACAGTCATCACTTTCGCACGTGCGAGATTACACCTCTGAAATAGTCGGCATTACTCAGCGAGAGTGTAATTAAACATAATTAACTAATCCAATTAAGAGAGTTTTCCTCGTAAAGTTGCAACAAGAGCAAATCCTTGCACAGTTGACCGATTATCATTTGACGTGGAAACGTGCAAATCGAACGTTTATGTGAATATACAAAGGTGATAATGAACCTACACAGGCGGATAAAGTGTATCAAAATTATGTAAGTCGTAAAATTGACGCCAATTAACTCGTTAGAAACGTATAATTATCGGTTATCGATGCTTAAATCGCAATGTTTAATGGACATCCTTATAATTATTGCGGCCATATAGGAAATCGAGCTTCATTATCTATTATTTGAATAAAATTAATTTGTGAATAAGAAAACTGAAACACAACCGATATAACTAATGAACGAAAAATGCTTTTCGATTTTAAATTTAAACAATTGAATTGAAATTATTTATAAGTTAAATAGTGAAGTAATCATTTGCAGTTCAATTTTATATTTTACTTCAGGTCATATCATCCGTTATTTCTGAAAAAATATGGCCCACATATCTTAACAGATGTTTTAATATCTATTCCCTTATTTAACTTACCATTGCTTCACAGATATGATGCAATAAAGAATGTAATAAAAATTATAATGAATGAAGGCATGCGTAGTTTATAGATAATAATAGCTTATCAATTTAAATTATTTTATCTTATACATTTATATGTTTATGATACAATAAGGAAGATTCATTGTAACGTTGAAAGTCTGTAAATATCAAAATTTATGTAATTAACTATGTACACAATATTTCTTTTCTATTTTGGATCAGCATTATTATCTAACGTCCATTGATATCAAATTTTATTAAAAGATTGGAAAATATAAATAACCTTATACGATCCACATTTAAGTTTATAAACACAAGATCTTTTCATTTTAGTAGGATTTTGAGTGGCGTTAAATAAAATTGATGTTAGTTTTATATGTGTTTTCAATACAATCTAAATATCATTTTTTAAATTTTCTTAATTCTATAGTTTGGTTTCCCAAAGAAAATTAAAATTATAAATTGTTCTATATTTTTTTCTCTAGTAAATGTCCTATGAAACAGCAGGGAACTTCTTTTGGGTTGTTTGGTTTTTATTTATGATGTTGGCTACCATATTTCTACAATAAGCATTATTAATTGCTAACTTTTTTTATTATGTTTACTTCATGATTAAAAGATGAAGCAGATAGGGTATGGGTAATGTGTGATAAATCATTGAATTTAATGCTGTTTCTTATATGTTAGAGGGTGTAATGAATATAATTGAATAAGAAAGTCTGTGAAAGTGGGGTTTCTCTATATATTATATTCTAATTTATTATTTTGTTTTATTATTGTCAAGTCTAGGAAATGTAGGGTATTGTTGGATTCTATTTCGTTAATTTTTACGAAATTCTCCATAAATATTTCGGCTAGTAATGAACTAAGTGGAGAGCCAATTGCTAGGCCTTCTGTTATTTTAAAAATAGTTAATAATTGTGTGAAAATCCGATTTTAATATGGGTTTGATTTTATGTTGTAAAAAATATTAATAATTAGTATCAGACATTCTGATAGTGGAATGTTTGAAAACATATTAGATACGTCGAACGAGACTACTTTAAATTTGTTAGATATGTGGAAGTCGTTTAGTTTCTTGGTTAGTGAAATTGGTTTTAATGTAATTCGGGTCAGAAAATGTGGTTAATGAGCTAAATATGAGGCTACGGATCTAATTGGTAAATTTTCTTTGTGGAATTTGATTAAATCATATAATAGTTGGGATTCATTGGAAGAAGTTTTAAATGTGAACAAAATTTTTTGATTAAATTTATTAATTATGATTGGATTTTGTGGGTTGGGTCAAATTCTCATTCCTTAATTTCATGATTATTAAAAATTTGTTCATTTTAGCGTCGTATGACGTTTGATTATGAATTATTATAATGTTACCTTTGTCTGCTCTAGTGGTAATTAAATTATTGTTGTTTATTTTAGATTTTATTGATTTAATGCTGTTATCAACGAGACCTCCACTAGAGGAGAAGCATTTATAATAATGTAAAATATTTTAGATTCAGAATAATTAGAATTATAAATATATCCTGTGCATGTGATGACTTTTCTACTAAAATTTATTTAAAATCTTTAGGTGTTATGTTAGGTGAAAATTTTGGGCTGTTTTCTAATAAATTAAGTTCGAAACGTGTAAATATAGTATCCGCTCAATTTACCACTCATTAGTTGCTATTCCGGAACTATTGTTTTGGATTTCTGCATTAATTTGGCTAGTTTCTTTTTTTGGGTGGTGGGTTTCTGGTGAGTAATGGCACTTGCCCGTCCTCTTACTTGATCGTCCAAAAAGTCAAACTTAATTGGGTGTAGATAAAAAGTAAGTTCGTTGTATACTACTTTTATATATGCTATTTTTTCTATAGAATCAGAATATCGCTTCTTCTTTCAGCCGGGTCTTCTTTCCTGTTGTAACGGCTTTTTCTGCACTGATGGTACGGGTTTTTGTTTTTAATTTGGAATTGTATTTAGTCGGAAACATTCTTATATAAAACGGATGTTAAAAACCGCTTAGCTAAGTTTAAATAGTAACTTAAAGTATATTTTAGCTTCAATTGCTCCACTAGCTTGAATAATTTGTTGGGTGATTGAAACTTGATTAAAACACTAACACTTTCTTCACAATTAATTTTTATTTCTCCAAATGTACATGTCGGGTACTATGCACCCATTATCAATAGCTTATAACTAATTTATTTTAAAACAGAAACTATTGAGAAAGGTTTACATTTTCTGTTAGTCGGGACGCATTGCAGGTATTAAATCTAATAAGGGATTATTTCATGGGGTTAATTTAAAATTTATAAGGTCTTCAGATCGGTTTTTTTCCCTTTCAATAGCCTCGAACTATTTAATCTATATCCTGTGGAATGTTTTAGAATTTTTGTATTATTTATTGAAAATTCATCGCCTGTTGTGATGATGTGATTAGCTACGGCTGATTTTTCGGGGTTTTGATTTGATTGTTCTTCAAATCTAATTCCTAGGTTTCGTTGAGTTTGTCCTATATTAACATTTTGGCAAGTGTTACAACTAATTGAATATATTCCCGCTTTTTGTATATCTTCAGTTTTATTGAATTACCTGGTAATGATTTCAATTTTGTATTTGTATTAAGAGCGGGACGAAGGTTAATTTTTTTATATAATGTATTTAATTTATGTTCAAAAAAGGGTGTATAAATAAGTTTTATGTATTTATTTTGTTTGGTTTTTGTGTTAGTTTGTAAGCAGGTTATGAACTGAATTTTAAATTTATTTACGTGTTTATTTATTAATTTCTTAATGATGTTTTTGTTGTAATTTAGTTTTGATTTGTAATATTAAATTTAGTTCTTTTTCCTGTTTATATCGGACAATGGAAGATGAATTGCTCTATAAGTCATGGAGTTGAACGCTGCTAATTTATGTTTCCATGGACTATGGGAATTTGCGTGAACGTAATTAAATGTTGTATTTTTCTGTAAATATCAAATTCTAAACTATTGTTGACTCTATGAATAATTAAATCAAGGAAGGGAAGTCTGTTATCTTTTTCTAATTCGGTAGATAAATTAATTGACTCGTATTGATTATTTAAGTTTGATAATAGGCTGTCTAAATTATCATTCTTTTTTATAATGACAAAAGCATCATCTACGTAACGGTACCAGACCCGGGGAAAATTATTTATAGAATTTTTGGCATTGTTTTCTAAATGGTTCAAGAAAATATTGGCTAGGAAAGGAAATAATACTTATAGCTGTACCAAACGACTGTTTGTAATATTTATTATTGAATTCAAAAACATTTGAGTCTATGATGTGTCTAGTTATTTCTATCTTCAAATGGTATACTGGGAAAGAGAGATTCTACATCAAATGACACTAGTATTTCGTCTGGTTTAATTTTAATATTTTTTAATGGTTGTGTAATGTGAACTGAGTTTTTTACTGATAAATCATTGTTAATTAACAAAGAATTGAATTTTTCAACAAGCCATTTAGCGACTTTATATGTGGGTGAGTTGATGTTCGAAACTATAGGTCTTAATTTGTTACTGGGTTTGTTAATTTTGGGTAAGCAACAAAATCTTGGTAATTTCGGATTTTTCATTTTTAGTTTCCAGCTAGTGTTTTTATCGATTAAAGATGTTGGAGTCTTTAAAAGGTTATTGATATTTTTGACGTAAGTATTTAGGGCGTTTTATACTACTTCTACGTAAGGGCCGGTTTCTAATAATAAATTGGCATCTTTAAAATAATCTGACTTATTAATAATAACTATCGCGTTACCTATATCGGATTTTATGTAGCAAACGTCTTTTTGTTTTAGTGACTTAAGCGTAGTACATTCTTCTTTGTTCTTGTTAACCAATGGATAATGAGTCGTATTTTTTGATAATATATCCTTTGCTGTTTTTCAGAAAATGGTGGCTTATTTTTGGTTTATATGTGAGGCGGTGATTTCAACGTCGTTAATGATTTCTTCTATTGGGACTGTCTTCGGTTTGATGGCACTTTTTAAACCTGTTTTTAAGAGGTTTAACTCCGATTCAGAAAACTTCGTTTGATTTATTGTATAGTAATGTTTGCAAAATTGAAGGCTTGTCATCTTGGTTCTGGGTTGCGGGATTTTGTTGATTCATTAGGTATTTGAGCTTCTTTTTTATTGTCCAGGATTTCCTTTTAATTTTGGCTCTTATTGATGTATATAATTTTGGTATATACTTTCTTCACTGCACTTTAGATGAAACGAAATTATAATATTAGGTAATTTCAAATTAAAACACTTGTTTAGTTTCATATTGTAATATTCACTTTCCTGACACATGTTTCGGTCAATAACGACCATTCTCAAAGGAATTACAACAATAATTGTTATTTTTGTAATTCCTTTGAGAATGGTCGTCATTGACCGAAACACGTGTCAAGAAACTGAATATTACAATATGAAACTAAACAAGTGTTTTAATTTGAAATTCCCTAATTGTATATAATTTTGTTTGAAATTGGTTCAAATTATCGGGAGCGCATGTATTACTTAATTTTAAACGAAGTTCATACGCACTTAACTCTAGGTTAGCACGTTTTTTATATAATTTATATATTTTATACTTCTTGTTAACCAATAATAACCATAATAACTGAAATCATGTATTGTGTTATGTTAGTTATTAATAATAAATTTCATTCAAATCGAGTAGAGCGTTTAATTGTTATAAACAAAAGAAATATTTTTTTTTTAAACTTTGAAAACAATGGTCCAGCCATTTCCCCACATTAACGGGACACCCTGTATATAAGATTTATAAGCCATATCATACATACTATTCTATAACGCAAAGGGAGCATTATTTTATACATACTAGTAATAAAAAATTATAGAAAATAGAATTATATTGACTTAAAATTTAGACCGCAGACGTCGAGAGTGCAACGTAATTATGTATAATTTACCAGAAGTTCCCATAGATTCTAATATTAATAATATCAGCAGTAATAATAATAATGATCTTGTTAAAATTGATTCAATGTTACAAAATATTGATGACTCGATATGTGTTAAAAAATGTTTCCGATTAGGTAAAAAGTGTACTACTATGCGCCCACTTAAAATAATTCTAGCACAAACATCTATGGTGCACACAATAATGAAAAATAGGAATAAACTTGATAGAAATATTAAAGTTGGATTTGATAAAACTCTACTTCAACGGGAAGAGTATGATAAAGTATTCATTGAATTTAAAAGGCGTGAATCTTTAGGTGAAAGTGATCTTATAATCAAGTATCTAAACAATACCCCAAAGATAATTAAAAAGCGATCCAATGAAACTGTAACTATTGTACCCAATACTGCAAAGAAACTACCTATTTAAATTGTGTTTATCAAAATGTACGAGGTTTAAATGGAAAAATAGTAGATTTTTACAATAATGTCTTATTGTATGACCATGATATTTATTTAATTACTGAAACATGGCTACACAAAAATGTTAACAATGATGAACTATTTCCTAATACATATAACGTGTACAGAACTGATCGACAGTCTGGTAGGGGTGGCGGCGTATTAGTGGCTATAAATAATAAATACATCTCTGAAGAATTAACATTTAATCTATTTGATTGTGATGGAATAGAATATGTAGCTGCTAAAATAAAGTTCAATCACATGACTTATATAATTGTATGTGTTTATATAAAACCTGTGATAAGAGCGGAGACATACAACTTATTCTTTGAACAAATCGAACAGCACTTTGTCAATCAGAAGGTAATAATTGTAGATGATTGGATGCTTTAAAAACATATCTAGATTACGAAATAGGTTTAAGAAATAATAACTTTGCTAGTATCACGAATTTTTACACTTTTTATTGTGACTAGTTTCGTCCTATTCGGACATTATCAAACGAATACAATAAATTACATTTACAGTTCGGTACTTATATATTAAGGTGGCGCAGGTAAACACTTTTACAAAATCGCATTAAATAATGGTGTGTATATTAATTCTGTTTGGTCGTTCATTAGGGGGTTTTCCGGATTAGTTTTGTTTTTATGGATTTCCAACGATTCCAGGTAGTCGAGTCTTAGGCCTTTTTCAGCGAAGTGTAATATTTCTAACGGATTTAAATCTGGAACGTGGTTATTGTCGAGCATGTGATTTGCGTATGTTGAATTTTGTTTTTTGTTGACATATGAGTTGAGATGTTCTTTAAGGCGAATATCAAAATTGCGACCAGACTGGCCTATATAAACTGAAGGACATGAGCCGCACTTTAATTTATACACCCCTGACTTTTTCATTCTATCAATTTTTTGTTTATGATTAAATATCAAGTTGTTTAATTTATTCTCTATTTTGAAAACTACTTTAACATCGTGTTTTTGAAGGTGTTTTTTAATTTGGTTGCTGATTTTACCGTAATATGGAATGGTGACTATTTTCTTAGTATCTATTTTTGCGGGTTTTCCGTAATATAACAGTTGCCTTGATTGCTGTTTATCTTTTTTATTTATTAGTATATCGATTGTTTTACTCGAATATCCATTATTTTGTGCTAGTTCTTTTATAATTTTGATTTCTTTTTCCAGTGCCAGGGGGGATAAGGGTAGTGACCGAGCTCTATGGAGCATTGAATTAAAAGCTGCATGTTTATATTGGATAGGATGTTGTGAATCAGATGGGATTAGGGCATCAGTGAACGATGGTTTTCTGTAAATATCAAAATTTAGTTTTTTGTTTTTATTGCTAATGGTTAGATCTAAGAAATTGATGCTTTTGTTTTGTTCTATTTCCACTGTAAACTTTATTTTTGGGTGTAGGGAATTTAGGAAGTTTAAAAAGGAATGAATTTGTCTATCGGTCCCATCGAAACAAACTAGAATGTCATCGACATATCTATACCAAAATTTTAAATGTTTATTGCCTAGCGGTGAATCTAAAATTAATTTGGTGAGGCTTTCCATGAAAATTTCTGCTAAAAGGGGGCTAAGTGGTGATCCCATTGCTAGGCCTTCTGTTTGTTTGTAAATTTTATTGTTAAAGGAAAAATAGTTATATTCTGTAATTAGCTCTAAGGTAGTTATAAATTCATCTATAGTAATCGGGTTAATATGTTTATTGATTAAAATTTGTTTTGTTAATTGTAATGTTTCTGTGAGGGGGATGTTTGAAAACATGTTACTTACATCAAAAGAGATTAGTTATAAACTATAAACTAGTTATAAACTAATCTCTTTTGATGTAAGTAACATGTTTTCAAACATCC